>CATKUP010000921.1:0-39000 GCA_949786385.1 Onychomys leucogaster
AGCTACATTGTTCACGAAGCTCACACGTTTCTTGCTTTTCACTGAAAAGCATTGGATGTTAGAGGACCTGTGGATTCTATCAGTTTCAGAAACAGAGTTGAACCAGATATGGTCCGTGTGTGTAGGAAACACAGTACTTTAGTTCTGAGCACACTCACGTTTCCCTCTGTATTAGAGACTCTAGAAAGCAAGAGCGTGCTTCTGGCTCTAAAGCAGGTTGTGTTTCATGGAAGAGAACTGTGCCGTGTGTTTCCCTTCAGAAACAGAGTTAGATGACAGGCTCTGTGTCTTCCTTCAAGCAAGACTACCTTTCAGGTAAACGCAGTCGCTTTTCAGCTCAAACGAATCTACATTGTTCACAAAGCTCACACGTTTCTCGCTCTTAACTGAAAAGCATTGGATGTTAGAGGACCTGTGGTTTGTATCAGTTTCAGAAACAGAGTTGAACTAGATATGGTCCGTGTATGTAGGAAACACAGTTCTTTTGTTCTGAGCACACTCACGTTTCCCTCTGTATTAGAGACTCTAGAAATCAAGAGCGTGCTTCTTGCTCTAAAGCAGAGTGTGTTTCATGGATGAGAACTGTGCCCTGTGTTTCCATTCATAAATGGAGTTAAATGCCAGGCGTGTGTCTTCCTACAAGCAAGACTTCCTTTCAGGTAAACGCAGTCACTTTTCAGCTCAAACGAATCTACATTGTTCACAAAGCTCACACGTTTCTCACTCTTAACTGAAAAGCATTGGATGTTAGAGGACCTGCGGTTTGTATCAGTTTCAGAAACAGAGTTGAACTAGATATGGTCCGTGTATGTAGGAAACACAGTTCTTTTGTTCTGTGCACACTCACGTTTTCCTCTGTATTAGAGACTCTAGAAATCAAGAGCGTGCTTCTTGCTCTAAAGCAGAGTGTGTTTCATGGATGAGAACTGTGCCCTCTGTTTCCCTTCCGAAACGGAGTTAAATGCCAGGCGTGTGTCTTCCTACAAGCAAGACTTATTTTAAGGTAAACGCAGTCACTTTTCAGCTCAAAGGAAGCTACATTGTTCACGAAGCTCACACGTTTCTCGCTCTTATCTGAAAAGCATTGGATGTTAGAGGACCTGTGATTTGCACCAGTTTCAGAATCAGAGTTGAACTAGATATGGTCCGTGTGTGTAGGAAACACAGTACTTTTGTTCTGAGCACACTCACGTTTCCCTCAGTATTAGAGACTCTAGAAATCAAGAGCGTGCTTCTTGCTCTAAATCAGAGTTTGTTTCATGGATGAGAACTGTGCCCTGTGTTTCCCTTCAGAAACGGAGTTAAATGCCAGGCTCTGTGTCTTTCTTCAAGCAAGACTTCGTTTCATGTAAACGCATTTACTTTTCAGCTCAAACGAAGCTACATTGTTCACGAAGCTCACACGTTTCTTGCTTTTCACTGAAAAGCATTGGATGTTAGAGGACCTGTGGATTCTATCAGTTTCAGAAACAGAGTTGAACCAGATATGGTCCTTGTGTGTAGGAAACACAGTTCTTTTGTTTTGAGCACACTCACGTTTCCCTCTGTATTAGAGACTCTAGAAATCAAGAGCGTGCTTCTTGCTCTAAAGCAGAGTGTGTTTCATGGATGAGAACTGGGCCCTGTGTTTCCCTTCAGAAACGGAGATAAATGCCAGGCGTGTGTCGTCCTACAAGCAAGACTTCGTTTCAGGTGAATGCAGTCACCTTCCAGCTCAAAAGAAGCTACATTGTTCACGAAGCTCACATGTTTCTCGCTCTTAACTGAAAAGCATTGGATGTTAGAGGACCTGTGATTTGTACCAGTTTCAGAATCAGAGTTGAACTAGATATGGTCCGTGTGTGTAGGAAACACAGTACTTTAGTTCTGAGCACACTCACGTTTCCCTCTGTATTAGAGACTCTAGAATGCAAGAGCGTGCTTCTGGCTCTAAAGCAGGTTGTGTTTCATGGAAGAGAACTGTACCGTGTGTTTCCCTTCAGAAACGCAGTTAGATGACAGGCTCTCTGTCTTTCTTCAAGCAAGACTTCGTTTCAGGTAAACGCAGTCACTTTTCAGCTCAAACGAAGCTACATTGTTCACGAAGCTCACACATTTGTCGTTCTTAACTGAAAAGCATTGGATGTTAGTGGACATGAGGTTTGTATCAGTTTCAGAAACAGAGTTGAACTAGATATGGTCCGTGTGTTTAGGAAACACAGTTCTTTTGTTCTGAGCACACTCACGTTTCCCTCTGTATTAGAGACTCTAGAAATCAAGAGCGTGCTTCTTGCTCTAAAGCAGAGTGTGTTTCATGGATGAGAACTGTGCCCTGTGTTTCCCTTCAGAAACGGAGTTAAATGCCAGGCTCTGTGTTTTCCTTCAAGCAAGACTACGTTTCAGGTAAACGCAGTCACTTTTCAGCTCAAAGGAATCTACATTGTTCACAAAGCTCACACGTTTCTCGCTCTTAACTGAAAAGCATTGGATGTTAGAGGACCTGTGGTTTGTATCAGTTTCAGAAACAGAGTTGAACTAGATATGGTCCGTGTATGTAGGAAACACAGTTCTTTTGTTCTGAGCACACTCACGTTTTCCTCTGTATTAGAGACTCTAGAAATCAAGAGCGTGCTTCTTGCTCTAAAGCAGAGTGTGTTTCATGGATGAGAACTGTGCCCTGTGTTTCCCTTCAGAAACGGAGTTAAATGCCAGGCTCTGTGTATTCCTTCAAGCAAGACTACATTTCAGGTAAACGCAGTTGCTTTTCAGCTCAAAGGAATCTACGTTGTTCACAAAGCTCACACGTTTCACGCTCTTAACTGAAAAGCATTGGATGTTAGAGGACCTGTGGTTTGTATCAGTTTCAGAAACAGAGTTGAACTAGATATGGTCCGTGTATGTAGGAAACCCAGTTCTTTTGTTCTGAGCACACTCACGTTTTCCTCTGTATTAGAGACTCTAGAAATCAAGAGCATGCTTCTTGCTCTAAAGCAGAGTGTGTTTCATGGATGAGAACTCTGCCCTGTGTTTCCCTTCATAAGTGAAGTTAAATGCCAGGCGTGTGTCTTCCTACAAGCAAGACTTCGTTTCAGGTAAACGCAGTCACTTTTCAGCTCAAACGAAGCTACATTGTTCACGAAGCTCACACGTTTCTCGCTCTTAACTGAAAAGCATTGGATGTTAGAGGACCTGTGGTTTGTACCAGTTTCAGAATCAGAGTTGAACTACATATGGTCCGTGTGTGTAGGAAACACAGTTCTTTTGTTCTGAGCAAACTCACGTTTCCTTCTGTATTAGAGACTGTAGAAAGCAAGAGCGTGCTTCTTGCTCTAAAGCAGGTTGTGTTTCATGGATGAGAACTGTACCGTGTGTTTCCATTCAGAAACGGAGTTAAATACCAGGCTCTGTGTCTTTCTTCAAGCAAGACTTCGTTTCAGGTAAACGAAGTCACTTTTCAGCTCAAACGAAGCTACATTGTTCACGAAGCTCACACGTTTCTCGCTCTTAACTGAAAAGCATTGGATGTTAGAGGACCTGTGGTTTGTATCAGTTTCAGAAACAGAGTTGAACTAGTTATGGTCCGTGTATGTAGGAAACACAGTTCTTTTGTTCTGAGCACACTCAGGTTCCCTCTGTATTAGAGATTCTAGAAAGCAAGAGCGTGCTTCTTGCTCTAAAGCAGAGTGTGTTTCATGGATGAGAACTGTGCCATGTGTTTCCCTTCAGAAACGGAGTTAAATGCCAGGCTCTGTGTCTTCCGTCAAGCAAGACTACCTTTCAGGTAAACACAGTCGCTTTTCAGCTCAAACGAAGCTACATTGTTCACGAAGATCACACGTTTCTCGCTCTTATCTGAAAAGCATTGGATGTTAGAGGACCTGTGATTTGCACCAGTTTCAGAATCAGAGTTGAACTAGATATGGTCCGTGTGTGTAGGAAACACAGTACTTTTGTTCTGAGCACACTCACGTTTCCCTCAGTATTAGAGACTCTAGAAATCAAGAGCGTGCTTCTTGCTCTAAATCAGAGTGTGTTTCATGGATGAGAACTGTGCCCTGTGTTTCCCTTCAGAAACGGAGTTAAATGCCAGGCTCTGTGTCTTTCTTCAAGCAAGACTTCATTTCATGTAAACACATTCACTTTTCAGCTCAAACGAAGCTACATTGTTCACGAAGCTCACACGTTTCTTGCTTTTCACTGAAAAGCATTGGATGTTAGAGGACCTGTGGATTCTATCAGTTTCAGAAACAGAGTTGAACCAGATATGGTCCGTGTGTGTAGGAAACACAGTACTTTAGTTCTGAGCACACTCACGTTTCCCTCTGTATTAGAGACTCTAGAAAGCAAGAGCGTGCTTCTGGCTCTAAAGCAGGTTGTGTTTCATGGAAGAGAACTGTACCGTGTGTTTCCCTTCAGAAATGTAGTTAAATGCCAGGCTCTGTGTCTTTCTTCAAGCAAGACTTCGTTTCAGGTAAACACAGTCACTTTTCAGCTCAAACGAAGTTACATTGTTCACGAAGCTCACACATTTCTCGTTCTTAACTGAAAAGCATTGGATGTTAGTGGACCTGAGGTTTGTATCAGTTTCAGAAACAGAGTTGAACATGATATGGTCCGTGTGTTTAGGAAACACAGTTCTTTTGTTCTGAGCACACTCATGTTTCCCTCTGTATTAGAGACTCTAGAAATCAAGAGCGTGCTTCTTGCTCTAAAGCAGAGTGTGTTTCATGGATGAGAACTGTGCCCTGTGTTTCCCTTCAGAAACAGAGTTAAATGCCAGGCTCTGTGTCTTCCTTCAAGCAAGACTACGTTTCAGGTAAACGCAGTCGCTTTTCAGCTCAAAGGAATCTACATTGTTCACAAAGCTCACACGTTTCTCGCTCTTAACTGAAAAGCATTGGATGTTAGAGGACCTGTGGTTTGTATCAGTTTCAGAAACAGAGTTGAACTAGATATGGTCCGTGTATGTAGGAAACACAGTTCTTTTGTTCTGAGCACACTCACGTTTTCCTCTGTATTAGAGACTCTAGAAATCAAGAGCATGCTTCTTGCTCTAAAGCAGAGTGTGTTTCATGGATGAGAACTCTGCCCTGTGTTTCCCTTCATAAGTGGAGTTAAATGCCAGGCGTGTGTCTTCCTACAAGCAAGACTTCGTTTCAGGTAAACGCAGTCACTTTTCAGGTCAAACGAAGCTACATTGTTCACGAAGCTCACAAGTTTCTCGCTCTTAACTGAAAAGCATTGGATGTTAGAGGACCTGTGGTTTGTACCAGTTTCAGAATCAGAGTTGAACTACATATGGTCCGTGTGTGTAGGAAACACAGTTCTTTTGTTCTGTGCAAACTCACGTTTCCGTCTGTATTAGAGACTCTAGAAAGCAAGAGAGTGCTTTTTGCTCTAAATCAGAGTGTGTTTCATGGATGAGAACTGTACCGTGTGTTTCCCTTCAGAAACGGAGTTAAATGCCAGGCGTGTGTCTTCCTACAAGCAAGACTTCGTTTCAGGTGAACACAGTCACTTTTAAGCTCAAACGAAGCTACATTGTTCACGAAGCTCACACGTTTCTCGCTCTTTACTGAAAAGCATTGGATGTTAGAGGACCTTTGATTTGTACCAGTTTCAGAATCAGAGTTGAAATAGATATGGTCCGTGTGTGTAGGAAACACAGTACTTTTGTTCTGAGCAAACTCACGTTTCCCTCTGTATTAGAGACTCTAGAAAGCAAGAGCGTGGTCCTTGCTCTAAAGCAGGTTGTGTTTCATGGATGAGAACTGTACCGTGTGTTTCCATTCAGAAGCGCAGTTAAATTCCAGGCTCTGTGTCATTCTCAAGCAAGACTTCGTTTCAGGTAAACGAAGTCACTTTTCAGCTCAAACGAAGCTACATTGTTCACGAAGCTCACATGTTTCTCGCTCTTAACTGAAAAGCATTGGATGTTAGAGGACCTGTGATTTGTACCAGTTTCAGAATCAGAGTTGAACTAGATCTGGTCCGTGTGTGTAGGAAACACAGTACTTTAGTTCTGAGCACACTCACATTTCCCTCTGTATTAGAGACTCTAGAAAGCAAGAGCGTGCTTCTGGCTCTAAAGCAGGTTGTGTTTCATGGAAGAGAACTGTACCGTGTGTTTCCCTTCAGAAACGGAGTTAAATGCCAGGCTCTGTGTCTTCCTTTAAGCAAGACTACGTTTCATCTAATCGCAGTAACTTTTCAGCTCAAACGAATCTACATTGTTCACAAAGCTCACACGTTTCTCGCTCTTAACTGAAAAGCATTGGATGTTAGAGGACCTGTGGTTTGTATCAGTTTCAGAAACAGAGTTGAACTAGATATGGTCCGTGTCTGTAGGAAACACAGTTCTTTTGTTCTGTGCACACTCACGTTTTCTCTGTATTAGAGACTCTAGAAAGCAAGAGCGTGCTTCTTGCTCTAAAGCAGAGTGTGTTTCATGGATGAGAACTCTGCCCTGTGTTTCCATTCATAAATGGAGTTAAATGCCAGGCGTGTGTCTTCCTACAAGCAAGACTTCGTTTCAGGTAAACGAGTCACTTTTCAGCTCAAAGGAAGCTACATTGTTCACGAAGCTCACAAGTTTCTCGATCTTAACTGAAAAGAATTGGATGTTAGAGGACCTGTGGTTTGTACCAGTTTCAGAATCAGAGTTGAACTACATATGGTCCGTGTGTGTAGGATACACAGTTCTTTTGTTCTGAGCAAACTCACGTTTCCGTCTGTATTAGAGACTCTAGAAAGCAAGAGCGTGCTTCTTGCTCTAAAGCAGGTTGTGTTTCATGGATGAGAACTGTACCGTGTGTTTCCATTCAGAAACGGAGTTAAATGCCAGGCTCTGTGTCTTTCTTCAAGCAAGACTTCTTTTCAGGTAAACGAAGTCACTTTTCAGCTCAAACGAAGCTACATTGTTCACAAAGCTCACACGTTTCTCGCTCTTAACTGAAACATTGGATGTTAGAGGACCTGTGGTTTGTATCAGTTTCAGAAACAGAGTTGAACTAGATATGGTCCGTGTATGTAGGAAACACAGTTCTTTTGTTCTGTGCACACTCACGTTTTCCTCTGTATTAGAGTCTCTACAAATCAAGAGCGTGCTTCTTGCTCTAAAGCAGAGTGTGTTTCATGGATGAGAACTGTGCCCTCTGTTTCCCTTCCGAAACGGAGTTAAATGCCAGGCGTGTGTCTTCCTACAAGCAAGACTTCTTTTAAGGTAAACGCAGTCACTTTTCAGCTCAAACGAAGCTACATTGTTCACGAAGCTCACACGTTTCTCGCTCTTATCTGAAAAGCATTGGATATTAGAGGACCTGTGATTTGCACCAGTTTCAGAATCAGAGTTGAACTAGATATGGTCCGTGTGTGTAGGAAACACAGTACTTTTGTTCTGAGCACACTCACGTTTCCCTCAGTATTAGAGACTCTAGAAATCAAGAGCGTGCTTCTTGCTCTAAATCAGAGTTTGTTTCATGGATGAGAACTGTGCCCTGTGTTTCCCTTCAGAAACGGAGTTAAAAGCCAGGCTCTATGTCTTTCTTCAAGCAAGACTTTGTTTCATGTAAACGCATTCACTTTTCAGCTCAAACGAAGCTACATTGTTCACGAAGCTCACACGTTTCTTGCTTTTCACTGAAAAGCATTGGATGTTAGAGGACCTGTGGATTCTATCAGTTTCAGAAACAGAGTTGAACCAGATATGGTCCGTGTGTGTAGGAAACACAGTCTTTTGTTTTGAGCACACTCACGTTTCCCTCTGTATTAGAGACACTAGAAATCAAGAGCGTGCTTCTTGCTCTAAAGCAGAGTGTGTTTCAGGGATGAGAACTGTGCCCTTTGTTTCCCTTCAGAAACGGAGATAAATGCCAGGCGTGTGTCATCCTACAAGCAAGACTTCGTTTCAGGTGAATGCAGTCACTTTTCAGCTCAAACGAAGCTACATTGTTCACGAAGCTCACAGGTTTCTCGTTGTTAACTGAAAAGCATTGGATGTTAGTGGACCTGAGGTTTGTATCAGTTTCAGAAATAGAGTTGAACTAGATATGGTCCGTGTGTTTAGGAAACACAGTTCTTTTGTTCTGAGCACACTCACGTTTCCCTCTGTATTAGAGACTCTAGAAATCAAGAGCGTGCTTCTTGCTCTAAAGCAGAGTGTGTTTCATGGATGAGAACTGTGCCCTGTGTTTCCCTTCAGAAACGTAGTAAAATGCCAGGCTCTGTGTCTTCCTTCAAGCAAGACTACGTTTCAGGTAAACGCAGTCGCTTTTCAGCTCAAAGGAATCTACATTGTTCACAAAGCTCACACGTTTCTCGCTCTTAACTGAAAAGCATTGGATGTTAGAGGACCTGTGGTTTGTATCAGTTTCAGAATCAGAGTTGAACTAGATATGGTCCGTGTGTGTAGGAAACACAGTTCTTTTGTTCTGAGCAAACTCACGTTTCCGTCTGTATTAGAGACTCTAGAAAGCAAGAGAGTGCTTCTTTCTCTAAATCAGAGTGTGTTTCATAGATGAGAACTGTACCGTGTGTTTCCCTTCAGAAACGGAGTTAAATCCCAGGCGTGTGTCTACCTACAAGCAAGACTTCGTTTCAGGTGAACGCAGTCACTTTTCAGCTCAAACGAAGCTACATTGTTCACAAAGCTCACACGTTTCTCGCTCTTAACTGAAAAGCATTGGATGTTAGAGGACCTGTGGTTTGTATCAGTTTCAGAAACAGAGTTGAACTAGATATGGTCCGTGTATGTAGGAAACACAGTTCTTTTGTTATGAGCACACTCAGGTTCCCTCTGTATTAGAGATTCTAGAAAGCAAGAGCGTGCTTCTTGCTCTAAAGCAGAGTGTGTTTCATGGATGAGAACTGTGCCGTGTGTTTCCCTTCAGAAACGCAGTTAAATGCCAGGCTTTGTGTCTTTCAACAAGCAAGACTTCATTTCAGGTAAACGCAGTCACTTTTCAGCTCAAACGAAGCTACCTTGTTCACGAAGCTCACACGTTTCTTCCTTTTCACTGAAAAGGATTGGATGTTACAGGACCTGTGGATTCTATCAGTTTCAGAAACAGTGTTGAACTAGATAAGGTCCGTGTGTGTAGGAAACACAGTTCTTTTGTTCTGAGCACACTCACGTGTCCCACTGTATTACAGACTCTAGAAATCAAGAGCGTGCTTCTTGCTCTAAAGCAGAGTGTGTTTCATGGATGAGAACTGTGCCCTGTGTTTCCCTTCAGAAACGGAGTTAAATGCCAGGCGTGTATCTTCCTACAAGCAAGACTTCGTTTCAGGTGAATGCAGTCACTTTTCATCTCAAACGAAGCTACATTGTTCACGAAGCTCACATGTTTCTCGCTCTTAACTGAAAAGCATTGGATGTTAGAGGACCTGTGATTTGTACCAATTTCAGAATCAGAGTTGAACTAGATATGGTCCGTGTGTGTAGGAAACACAGTACTTTAGTTCTGAGCACACTCACATTTCCCTCTGTATTAGAGACTCTAGAAAGCAAGAGCGTGCTTCTGGCTCTAAAGCAGGTTGTGTTTCATGGAAGAGAACTGTACCGTGTGTTTCCCTTCATAAACGGAGTTAAATGCCAGGCTCTGTGTCTTCCTTTAAGCAAGACTACGTTTCATCTAATCGCAGTAACTTTTCAGCTCAAACGAATCTACATTGTTCACAAAGCTCACACGTTTCTCGCTCTTACCTGAAAAGCATTGGATGTTAGAGGACCTGTGGTTTGTATCAGTTTCAGAAACAGAGTTGAACTAGTTATGGTCCGTGTATGTAGGAAACACAGTTCTTTTGTTCTGAGCACACTCAGGTTCCCTCTGTATTAAGACTCTAGAAAGCAAGAGCGTGCTTCTTGCTCTAAAGCAGAGTGTGTTTCATGGATGAGAACTCTGCCCTGTGTTTCCATTCATAAATGGAGTTAAATGCCAGGCGTGTGTCTTCCTACAAGCAAGACTTCGTTTCAGGTAAACGAGTCACTTTTCAGCTCAAAGGAAGCTACATTGTTCACGAAGCTCACATGTTTCTCGATCTTAACTGAAAAGAATTGGATGTTAGAGGACCTGTGGTTTGTACCAGTTTCAGAATCAGAGTTGAACTACATATAGTCCGTGTGTGTAGGATACACAGTTCTTTTGTTCTGAGCAAACTCACGTTTCCGTCTGTATTAGAGACTCTAGAAAGCAAGAGCATGCTTCTGGCTCTAAGCAGGTTGTGTTTCATGGAAGAGAACTGTACCGTGTGTTTCCCTTCAGAAACGGAGTTAAATGACAGGCTCTCTGTCTTTCTTCAAGCAAGACTTCGTTTCAGGTAAACACGGTCACTTTTCAGCTCAAACGAAGCTACATTGTTCACGAAGCTCACACTTTTCTCGTTCTTAACTGAAAAGCATTGGATGTTAGTGGACCTGAGGTTTGTATCAGTTTCAGAAACAGAGTTGAACTAGATATGGTCCGTGTGTTTAGGAAACACAGTTCTTTTGTTCTGAGCACACTCAGGTTCCCTCTGTATTAGAGATTCTAGAAAGCAAGAGCGTGCTTCTTGCTCTAAAGCAGAGTGTGTTTCATGGATGAGAACTGTGCCCTGTGTTTCCCTTCAGAAACGGAGTTAAATGCCATGCTCTGTGTCTTCTTTCATGCAAGACTACCTTTCAGGTAAACGCAGTCGCTTTTCAGCTCAAACGAATCTACATTGTTCACAAAGCTCACACGTTTCTCGCTCTTAACTGAAAAGCATTGGATGTTAGAGGACCTGTGGTTTGTATCAGTTTCAGAAACAGAGTTGAACTAGATATGGTCCGTGTATGTAGGAAACACAGTTCTTTTGTTCTGAGCACACTCACGATTTCCTCTGTATTAGAGACTCTAGAAATCAAGAGCATGCTTCTTGCTCTAAAGCAGAGTGTGTTTCATGGATGAGAACTCTGCCCTGTGTTTCGCTTCATAAGTGGAGTTAAATGCCAGGCGTGTGTCTTCCTACAAGCAAGACTTCGTTTCAGGTAAACGCAGTCACTTTTCAGCTCAAACGAAGCTACATTGTTCACGAAGCTCACACGTTTCTCGCTCTTAACTGAAAAGTATTGGATGTTAGAGGACCTGTGGTTTGTACCAGTTTCAGAATCAGAGTTGAACTACATATGGTCCGTGTGTGTAGGAAACACAGTTCTTTTGTTCTGAGCAAACTCACGTTTCCGTCTGTATTAGAGACTCTAGAAAGCAAGAGAGTGCTTCTTGCTCTAAATCAGAGTGTGTTTCATGGATGAGAACTGTACCGTGTGTTTCCGTTCATAAGCGGAGTTAAATGCCAGGCTTTGTGTCTTTCAACAAGCAAGACTTCATTTCAGGTAAACGTAGTCACTTTTCAGCTCAAACGAAGCTACCTTGTTCACGAAGCTCACACGTTTCTTCCTTTTCACTGAAAAGGATTGGATGTTACAGGACCTGTGGATTCTATCAGTTTCAGAAACAGAGTTGAACTAGATAAGGTCCGTGTGTGTAGGAAACACAGTTCTTTTGTTCTGAGCACACTCACGTTTCCCTCTGTATTACAGACTCTAGAAATCAAGAGCGTGCTTCTTGCTCTAAAGCAGAGTGTGTTTCATGGATGAGAACTGTGCCCTGTGTTTCCCTTCAGAAACGGAGTTAAATGCCAGGCGTGTGTCTTCCTACAAGCAAGACTTCATTTCAGGTGAATGCAGTCACTTTTCATCTCAAACGAAGCTACATTGTTCACTAAGCTCACATGTTTCTCGCTCTTAACTGAAAAGCATTGGATGTTAGAGGACCTGTGATTTGTACCACTTTCAGAATCAGAGTTGAACTAGATATGGTCCGTGTTTGTAGGAAACACAGTACTTTAGTTCTGAGCACACTCACATTTCCCTCTGTATTAGAGACTCTAGAAAGCAAGAGCGTGCTTCTGGCTCTAAAGCAGGTTGTGTTTCATGGAAGAGAACTGTACCGTGTGTTTCCGTTCATAAGCGGAGTTAAATGCCAGGCTCTGTGTCTTCCTTTAAGCAAGACTACGTTTCATCTAATCGCAGTAACTTTTCAGCTCAAACGAATCTACATTGTTCACAAAGCTCACACGTTTCTCGCTCTTACCTGAAAAGCATTGGATGTTAGAGGACCTGTGGTTTGTATCAGTTTCAGAAACAGAGTTGAACTAGTTATGGTCCGTGTATGTAGGAAACACAGTTCTTTTGTTCTGAGCACACTCAGGTTCCCTCTGTATTAGAGATTCTAGAAAGCAAGAGCGTGCTTCTTGCTCTAAAGCAGAGTGTGTTTCATGGATGAGAACTGTGCCGTGTGTTTCCCTTCAGAAACGGAGTTAAATGCCAGGCTCTGTGTCTTCCTTCAAGCAAGACTACCATTCAGGTAAACGCAGTCGCTTTTCAGCTCAAAAGAATCTACATTGTTCACAAAGCTCACAGGTTTCTCGCTCTTAACTGAAAAGCATTGGATGTTAGAGGACCTGCGGTTTGTATCAGTTTCAGAAACAGAGTTGAACTAGATATGGTCCGTGTATGTAGGAAACACAGTTCTTTTGTTCTGTGCACACTCACGTTTTCCTCTGTATTAAGACTCTAGAAAGCAAGAGCGTGCTTCTTGCTCTAAAGCAGAGTGTGTTTCATGGATGAGAACTCTGCCCTGTGTTTCCATTCATAAATGGAGTTAAATGCCAGGCGTGTGTCTTCCTACAAGCAAGACTTCGTTTCAGGTAAACGAGTCACTTTTCAGCTCAAAGGAAGCTACATTGTTCACGAAGCTCACATGTTTCTCGATCTTAACTGAAAAGAATTGGATGTTAGAGGACCTGTGGTTTGTACCAGTTTCAGAATCAGAGTTGAACTACATATGGTCCGTGTGTGTAGGATACACAGTTCTTTTGTTCTGAGCAAACTCACGTTTCCGTCTGTATTAGAGACTCTAGAAAGCAAGAGCATGCTTCTGGCTCTAAGCAGGTTGTGTTTCATGGAAGAGAACTGTACCGTGTGTTTCCCTTCAGAAACGGAGTTAAATGACAGGCTCTCTGTCTTTCTTCAAGCAAGACTTCGTTTCAGGTAAACACGGTCACTTTTCAGCTCAAACAAAGCTACATTGTTCACGAAGCTCACACGTTTCTCGTTCTTAACTGAAAAGCATTGGATGTTAGTGGACCTGAGGTTTGTATCAGTTTCAGAAACAGAGTTGAACTAGATATGGTCCGTGTGTTTAGGAAACACAGTTCTTTTGTTCTGAGCACACTCAGGTTCCCTCTGTATTAGAGATTCTAGAAAGCAAGAGCGTGCTTCTTGCTCTAAAGCAGAGTGTGTTTCATGGATGAGAACTGTGCCGTGTGTTTCCCTTCAGAAACGGAGTTAAATGCCATGCTCTGTGTCTTCCTTCAAGCAAGACTACCTTTCAGGTAAACGCAGTCGCTTTTCAGCTCAAACGAATCTACATTGTTCACAAAGCTCACACGTTTCTCGCTCTTAACTGAAAAGCATTGGATGTTAGAGGACCTGTGGTTTGTATCAGTTTCAGAAACAGAGTTGAACTAGATATGGTCCGTGTATGTAGGAAACACAGTTCTTTTGTTCTGTGCACACTCACGTTTTCCTCTGTATTAGAGACTCTAGAAAGCAAGAGCGTGCTTCTTGCTCTAAAGCAGAGTGTGTTTCATGGATGAGAACTCTGCCCTGTGTTTCCATTCATAAATGGAGTTAAATGCCAGGCGTGTGTCTTCCTACAAGCAAGACTTCGTTTCAGGTAAACGAGTCACTTTTCAGCTTAAACGAAGCTACATTGTTCACGAAGCTCACACGTTTCTCAATCTTAACTGAAAAGAATTGGATGTTAGAGGACCTGTGGTTTGTACCAGTTTCAGAATCAGAGTTGAACTACATATGGTCCGTGTGTGTAGGATACACAGTTCTTTTGTTCTGAGCAAACTCACGTTTCCGTCTGTATTAGAGACTCTAGAAAGCAAGAGCGTGCTTCTTGCTCTAAAGCAGGTTGTGTTTCATGGATGAGAACTGTACCGTGTGTTTCCATTCAGAAACAGAGTTAAATGCCAGGCTCTGTGTCTTTCTTCAAGCAAGACTTCGTTTCAGGTAAACGAAGTCACTTTTCAGCTCAAACGAATCTACATTGTTCACAAAGCTCACACGTTTCTCGCTCTTAACTGAAAAGCATTGGATGTTAGAGGACCTGTGGTTTGTATCAGTTTCAGAAACAGAGTTGAACTAGATATGGTCCGTGTGTGTAGGAAACACAGTACTTTTGTTCTGAGCACACTCACGTTTCCCTCTGTATTAGAGACTCTAGAAAGCAAGAGCATGCTTTTGGCTCTAAGCAGGTTGTGTTTCATGGAAGAGAACTGTACAGTGTGTTTCCCGTCAGAAACGGAGTTAAATGACAGGCTCTCTGTCTTTCTTCAAGCAAGACTTCGTTTCAGGTAAACACAGTCACTTTTCAGCTCAAACGAAGCTACATTGTTCACGAAGCTCACACGTTTCTCATTCTTAACTGAAAAGCATTGGATGTTAGTGGACCTGAGGTTTGTATCAGATTCAGAAACAGAGTTGAACTAGATATGGTCCGTGTGTTTAGGAAACACAGTTCTTTTGTTCTGAGCACACTCAGGTTCCCTCTGTATTAGAGATTCTAGAAAGCAAGAGCGTGCTTCTTGCTCTAAAGCAGAGTGTGTTTCATGGATGAGAACTGTGCCGTGTGTTTCCCTTCAGAAACGGAGTTAAATGCCATGCTCTGTGTCTTCCTTCAAGCAAGACTACCTTTCAGGTAAACGCAGTCGCTTTTCAGCTCAAACGAATCTACATTGTTCACAAAGCTCACACGTTTCTCGCTCTTAACTGAAAAGCATTGGATGTTAGAGGACCTGTGGTTTGTATCAGTTTCAGAAACAGAGTTGAACTAGATATGGTCCGTGTATGTAGGAAACACAGTTCTTTTGTTCTGAGCACACTCACGTTTTCCTCTGTATTAGAGACTCTAGAAATCAAGAGCATGCTTCTTGCTCTAAAGCAGAGTGTGTTTCATGGATGAGAACTCTGCCCTGTGTTTCGCTTCATAAGTGGAGTTAAATGCCAGGCGTGTGTCTTCCTACAAGCAAGACTTCGTTTCAGGTAAACGCAGTCACTTTTCAGGTCAAACGAAGCTACATTGTTCACGAAGCTCACACGTTTCTCGCTCTTAACTGAAAAGCATTGGATGTTAGAGGACCTGTGGTTTGTACCAGTTTCAGAATCAGAGTTGAACTACATATGGTCCGTGTGTGTAGGATACACAGTTCTTTTGTTCCGAGCAAACTCACGTTTCCGTCTGTATTAGAGACTCTAGAAAGCAAGAGCGTGCTCCTTGCTCTAAAGCAGGTTGTGTTTCATGGATGAGAACTGTGCCGTGTGTTTCACTTCAGAAACGGAGTTAAATGCCATGCTCTGTGTCTTCCTTCAAGCAAGACTACCTTTCAGGTAAACGCAGTCGCTTTTCAGCTCAAACGAATCTACATTGTTCACAAAGCTCACACGTTTCTCGCTCTTAACTGAAAAGCATTTGATGTTAGAGGACCTGTGGTTTGTATCAGTTTCAGAAACAGAGTTGAACTAGATATGGTCCGTGTATGTAGAAAACACAGTTCTTTAGTTCTGAGCACACTCATGTTCCCTCTGTATTAGAGATTCTAGAAAGCAAGAGCGTGCTTCTTGCTCTAAAGCAGAGTGTGTTTCATGGATGAGAACTGTGCCGTGTGTTTCCCTTCAGAAACGGAGTTAAATGCCAGGCTCTGTGTCTTCCTTCAAGCAAGACTACCTTTCAGGTAAACGCCGTCGCTTTTTAGCTCAAACGAATCTACATTGTTAACAAAGCTCACACGTTTCTCGCTCTTAACTGAAAAGCATTGGATGTTAGAGGACCTTTGGTTTGTATCAGTTTCAGAAACAGAGTTTAACTAGATATGGTCAGTGTGTGTAGGAAACACAGTACTTTTGTTCTGAGCACACTCACGTTTCCCTCTGTATTAGAGACTCTAGAAAGCAAGAGCATGCTTCTGGCTCTAAGCAGGTTGTGTTTCATGGAAGAGAACTGTACCGTGTGTTTCCCTTCAGAAACGGAGTTAAATGACAGGCTCTCTGTCTTTCTTCAAGCAAGACTTCGTTTCAGGTAAACACAGTCACTTTTCAGCTCAAACGAAGCTACATTGTTCACGAAGCTCACACGTTTCTCGTTCTTAACTGAAAAGCATTGGATGTTAGTGGACCTGAGGTTTGTATCAATTTCAGAAACAGAGTTGAACTAGATATGGTCCGTGTGTTTAGGAAACACAGTTCTTTTGTTCTGAGTACACTCACGTTTCCCTCTGTATTAGAGACTCTAGAAATCAAGAGCGTGCTTCTTGCTCTAAAGCAGAGTGTGTTTCATGGATGAGAATTGTGCCCTGTGTTTCCCTTCAGAAACGGAGTTAAATGCCAGGCTCTGTGTCTTCCTTCAAGCAAGACTACGTTTCAGGTGAACGCATCACTTTTCAGCTCAAACGAATCTACATTGTTCACAAAGCTCACACGTTTCTCGCTCTTAACTGAAAAGCATTGGATGTTAGAGGACCTGTGGTTTGTACCACTTTCAGAATCAAGTTGAACTACATATGGTTCGTGTGTATAGGAAACACAGTTCTTTTGTTCTGAGCAAACTCACGTTTCCGTCTGTATTAGAGACTCTAGAAAGCAAGGGAGTTCTTCTTGGTCTAAATCAGGGTGTGTTTCATGGATGAGAACTGTACCATGTGTTTCCCTTCAGAAACGGAGTTAAATGCCAGGCGTGTGTCTTCCTACAAGCAAGACTTCATTTCAGGTGAACGCAGTCACTTTTCATCTCAAACGAAGCTACATTGTTCATGAAGCTCACACGTTTCTCGCTCTTAACTGAAAAGCATTGGATGTTAGAGGACCTGTGGTTTGTACCAGTTTCAGAATCAGAGTTGAACTACATATGGTCCGTGTGTGTAGGAAACACAGTTCTTTTGTTCTGAGCAAACTCACGTTTCCGTCTGTATTAGAGACTCTAGAAAGCAAGAGAGTGCTTCTTGCTCTAAATCAGAGTGTGTTTCATGGATGAGAACTGTACCGTGTGTTTCCCTTCAGAAACGGAGTTAAATGCCAGGCGTGTGTCTACCTACAAGCAAGACTTCGTTTCAGGTGAACGCAGTCACTTTTCAGCTCAAACGAAGCTACATTGTTCACGAAGCTCACACGTTTCTCGCTCTTTATTGAAAAGCATTGGATGTTAGAGGACCTGTGATTTGTACCAGTTTCAGAATCAGAGTTGAACTAGATATGGTCCGTGTGTGTAGGAAACACAATACTTTTGTTCTGAGCACACTCATGTTTCGCTCTGTATTAGAGACTCTAGAAAGCAACAGCGTGGTCCTTGCTCTAAAGCAGGTTGTGTTTCATGGATGAGAACTGTACCGTGTGTTTCCCTTCAGAAACGCAGTTAAATGCCAGGCTTTGTGTCTTTCAACAAGCAAGACTTCATTTCAGGTAAACGCAGTCACTTTTCAGCTCAAACGAAGCTACCTTGTTCACGAAGCTCACACGTTTCTTCCTTTTCACTGAAAAGGATTGTATGTTACAGGACCTGTGGATTCTATCAGTTTCAGAAACAGAGTTGAACTACATAAGGTCCGTGTGTTTAGGAAACACAGTTCTTTTGTTCTGAGCACACTCACGTTTCCCTCTGTATTACAGACTCTAGAAATCAAGAGCGTGCTTCTTGCTCTAAAGCAGAGTGTGTTTCATGGATGAGAACTGTGCCCTGTGTTTCCCTTCAGAAACGGAGTTAAATGCCAGGCGTGTGTCTTCCTACAAGCAAGACTTCGTTTCAGGTGAATGCAGTCACTTTTCAGCTCAAACGAAGCTACATTGTTCACGAAGCTCACATGTTTGTCGCTCTTAACTGAAAAGCATTGGATGTTAGAGGACCTGTGATTTGTACCACTTTCAGAATCAGAGTTGAACTAGATATGGTCCGTGTGTGTAGGAAACACAGTACTTTAGTTCTGAGCACACTCACATTTCCCTCTGTATTAGAGACTCTAGAAAGCAAGAGCGTGCTTCTTGCTCTAAAGCAGAGTGTGTTTCATGGATGAGAACTGTGCCCTGTGTTTCCCTTCAGAAACGTAGTAAAAAGCCAGGCTCTGTGTCTTCATTCAAGCAAGACTACGTTTCAGGTAAACGCAGTCGCTTTTCAGCTCAAAGGAATCTACATTGTTCACAAAGCTCACACGTTTCTCGCTCTTAACTGAAAAGCATTGGATGTTAGAGGACCTGTGGTTTGTATCATTTTCAGAATCAGAGTTGAACTAGATATGGTCCGTGTATGTAGGAAACACAGTTCTTTTGTTATTAGCACACTCACGTTTTCCTCTGTATTAGAGACTCTAGAAATCAAGAGCATGCTTCTTGCTCTAAAGCAGAGTGTGTTTCATGGATGAGAACTCTGCCCTGTGTTTCGCTTCATAAGTGGAGTTAAATGCCAGGCGTGTGTCTTCCTACAAGCAAGACTTCGATTCAGGTAAACGCAGTCACTTTTCAGCTCAAACGAAGCTACATTGTTCACGAAGCTCACACGATTCTCGCTCTTAACTGAAAAGCATTGGATGTTAGAGGACCTGTGGTTTGTACCAGTTTCAGAATCAGAGTTGAACTACATATGGTCCGTGTGTGTAGGAAACACAGTTCTTTTGTTCTGAGCAAACTCACGTTTCCGTCTGTATTAGAGACTCTAGAAAGCAAGAGAGTGCTTCTTGCTCTAAATCAGAGTGTGTTTCATGGATGAGAACTGTACCGTGTGTTTCCCTTCAGAAACGGAGTTAAATGCCAGGCGTGTGTCTACCTACAAGCAAGACTTCGTTTCAGGTGAACGCAGTCACTTTTCAGCTCAAACGAAGCTACATTGTTCACGAAGCTCACACGTTTCTCGCTCTTTATTGAAAAGCATTGGATGTTAGAGGACCTGTGATTTGTACCAGTTTCAGAATCAGAGTTGAACTAGATATGGTCCGTGTGTGTAGGAAACACAGTACTTTTGTTCTGAGCACACTCATGTTTCGCTCTGTATTAGAGACTCTAGAAAGCAACAGCGTGGTCCTTGCTCTAAAGCAGGTTGTGTTTCATGGATGAGAACTGTACCGTGTGTTTCCCTTCAGAAACGCAGTTAAATGCCAGGCTTTGTGTCTTTCAACAAGCAAGACTTCATTTCAGGTAAACGCAGTCACTTTTCAGCTCAAACGAAGCTACCTTGTTCACGAAGCTCACAAGTTTCTTCCTTTTCACTGAAAAGGATTGGATGTTACAGGACCTGTGGATTCTATCAGTTTCAGAAACAGAGTTGAACTACATAAGGTCCGTGTGTGTAGGAAACACAGTTCTTTTGTTCTGAGCACACTCACGTTTCCCTCTGTATTACAGACTCTAGAAATCAAGAGCGTGCTTCTTGCTCTAAAGCAGAGTGTGTTTCATGGATGAGAACTGTGCCCTGTGTTTCCCTTCAGAAACGGAGTTAAATGCCAGGCATGTGTCTTCCTACAAGCAAGACTTCGTTTCAGGTGAATGCAGTCACTTTTCAGCTCAAACGAAGCTACATTGTTCACGAAGCTCACATGTTTGTCGCTCTTAACTGAAAAGCATTGGATGTTAGAGGACCTGTGATTTGTACCACTTTCAGAATCAGAGTTGAACTAGATATGGTCCGTGTGTGTAGGAAACACAGTACTTTAGTTCTGAGCACACTCACATTTCCCTCTGTATTAGAGACTCTAGAAAGCAAGAGCGTGCTTCTTGCTCTAAAGCAGAGTGTGTTTCATGGATGAGAACTGTGCCGTGTGTTTCCCTTCAGAAACGGAGTTAAATGCCAGGCTCTGTGTCTTCCTTCAAGCAAGACTACCTTTCAGGTAAACGCAGTCGCTTTTCAGCTCAAACGAATCTACATTGTTCACAAAGCTCACACGTTTCTCGCTCTTAACTGAAAAGCATTGGATGTTAGTGGACCTGAGGTTTGTATCAGTTTCAGAAACAGAGTTGAACTAGATATGGTCCGTGTGTTTAGGAAACACAGTTCTTTTGTTCTGAGCACACTCAGGTTCCCTCTGTATTAGAGATTCTAGAAAGCAAGAGCGTGCTTCTTGCTCTAAAGCAGAGTGTGTTTCATGGATGAGAACTGTGCCGTGTGTTTCCCTTCAGAAACGGAGCTAAATGCCATGCTCTGTGTCTTCCTTCAAGCAAGACTACCTTTCAGGTAAACGCAGTCGCTTTTCAGCTCAAACGAATCTACATTGTTCACAAAGCTCACACGTTTCTCGCTCTTAACTGAAAAGCATTGGATGTTAGAGGACCTGTGGTTTGTATCAGTTTCAGAAACAGAGTTGAACTAGATATGGTCCGTGTATGTAGGAAACACAGTTCTTTTGTTCTGAGCACACTCACGTTTTCCTCTGTATTAGAGACTCTAGAAATCAAGAGCATGCTTCTTGCTCTAAAGCAGAGTGTGTTTCATGGATGAGAACTCTGCCCTGTGTTTCGCTTCATAAGTGGAGTTAAATGCCAGGCGTGTGTCTTCCTACAAGCAAGACTTCGTTTCAGGTAAACGCAGTCACTTTTCAGGTCAAACGAAGCTACATTGTTCACGAAGCTCACACGTTTCTCGCTCTTAACTGAAAAGCATTGGATGTTAGAGGACCTGTGGTTTGTACCAGTTTCAGAATCAGAGTTGAACTACATATGGTCCGTGTGTGTAGGATACACAGTTCTTTTGTTCCGAGCAAACTCACGTTTCCGTCTGTATTAGAGACTCTAGAAAGCAAGAGCGTGCTCCTTGCTCTAAAGCAGGTTGTGTTTCATGGATGAGAACTGTGCCGTGTGTTTCACTTCAGAAACGGAGTTAAATGCCATGCTCTGTGTCTTCCTTCAAGCAAGACTACCTTTCAGGTAAACGCAGTCGCTTTTCAGCTCAAACGAATCTACATTGTTCACAAAGCTCACACGTTTCTCGCTCTTAACTGAAAAGCATTTGATGTTAGAGGACCTGTGGTTTGTATCAGTTTCAGAAACAGAGTTGAACTAGATATGGTCCGTGTATGTAGAAAACACAGTTCTTTAGTTCTGAGCACACTCATGTTCCCTCTGTATTAGAGATTCTAGAAAGCAAGAGCGTGCTTCTTGCTCTAAAGCAGAGTGTGTTTCATGGATGAGAACTGTGCCGTGTGTTTCCCTTCAGAAACGGAGTTAAATGCCAGGCTCTGTGTCTTCCTTCAAGCAAGACTACCTTTCAGGTAAACGCCGTCGCTTTTTAGCTCAAACGAATCTACATTGTTAACAAAGCTCACACGTTTCTCGCTCTTAACTGAAAAGCATTGGATGTTAGAGGACCTTTGGTTTGTATCAGTTTCAGAAACAGAGTTTAACTAGATATGGTCAGTGTGTGTAGGAAACACAGTACTTTTGTTCTGAGCACACTCACGTTTCCCTCTGTATTAGAGACTCTAGAAAGCAAGAGCATGCTTCTGGCTCTAAGCAGGTTGTGTTTCATGGAAGAGAACTGTACCGTGTGTTTCCCTTCAGAAACGGAGTTAAATGACAGGCTCTCTGTCTTTCTTCAAGCAAGACTTCGTTTCAGGTAAACACAGTCACTTTTCAGCTCAAACGAAGCTACATTGTTCACGAAGCTCACACGTTTCTCGTTCTTAACTGAAAAGCATTGGATGTTAGTGGACCTGAGGTTTGTATCAATTTCAGAAACAGAGTTGAACTAGATATGGTCCGTGTGTTTAGGAAACACAGTTCTTTTGTTCTGAGTACACTCACGTTTCCCTCTGTATTAGAGACTCTAGAAATCAAGAGCGTGCTTCTTGCTCTAAAGCAGAGTGTGTTTCATGGATGAGAATTGTGCCCTGTGTTTCCCTTCAGAAACGGAGTTAAATGCCAGGCTCTGTGTCTTCCTTCAAGCAAGACTACGTTTCAGGTGAACGCATCACTTTTCAGCTCAAACGAATCTACATTGTTCACAAAGCTCACACGTTTCTCGCTCTTAACTGAAAAGCATTGGATGTTAGAGGACCTGTGGTTTGTACCACTTTCAGAATCAAGTTGAACTACATATGGTTCGTGTGTATAGGAAACACAGTTCTTTTGTTCTGAGCAAACTCACGTTTCCGTCTGTATTAGAGACTCTAGAAAGCAAGGGAGTTCTTCTTGGTCTAAATCAGGGTGTGTTTCATGGATGAGAACTGTACCATGTGTTTCCCTTCAGAAACGGAGTTAAATGCCAGGCGTGTGTCTTCCTACAAGCAAGACTTCATTTCAGGTGAACGCAGTCACTTTTCATCTCAAACGAAGCTACATTGTTCATGAAGCTCACACGTTTCTCGCTCTTAACTGAAAAGCATTGGATGTTAGAGGACCTGTGGTTTGTACCAGTTTCAGAATCAGAGTTGAACTACATATGGTCCGTGTGTGTAGGAAACACAGTTCTTTTGTTCTGAGCAAACTCACGTTTCCGTCTGTATTAGAGACTCTAGAAAGCAAGAGAGTGCTTCTTGCTCTAAATCAGAGTGTGTTTCATGGATGAGAACTGTACCGTGTGTTTCCCTTCAGAAACGGAGTTAAATGCCAGGCGTGTGTCTACCTACAAGCAAGACTTCGTTTCAGGTGAACGCAATCACTTTTCAGCTCAAACGAAGCTACATTGTTCACGAAGCTCACACGTTTCTCGCTCTTTATTGAAAAGCATTGGATGTTAGAGGACCTGTGATTTGTACCAGTTTCAGAATCAGAGTTGAACTAGATATGGTCCGTGTGTGTAGGAAACACAATACTTTTGTTCTGAGCACACTCATGTTTCGCTCTGTATTAGAGACTCTAGAAAGCAACAGCGTGGTCCTTGCTCTAAAGCAGGTTGTGTTTCATGGATGAGAACTGTACCGTGTGTTTCCCTTCAGAAACGCAGTTAAATGCCAGGCTTTGTGTCTTTCAACAAGCAAGACTTCATTTCAGGTAAACGCAGTCACTTTTCAGCTCAAACGAAGCTACCTTGTTCACGAAGCTCACACGTTTCTTCCTTTTCACTGAAAAGGATTGTATGTTACAGGACCTGTGGATTCTATCAGTTTCAGAAACAGAGTTGAACTACATAAGGTCCGTGTGTTTAGGAAACACAGTTCTTTTGTTCTGAGCACACTCACGTTTCCCTCTGTATTACAGACTCTAGAAATCAAGAGCGTGCTTCTTGCTCTAAAGCAGAGTGTGTTTCATGGATGAGAACTGTGCCCTGTGTTTCCCTTCAGAAACGGAGTTAAATGCCAGGCGTGTGTCTTCCTACAAGCAAGACTTCGTTTCAGGTGAATGCAGTCACTTTTCAGCTCAAACGAAGCTACATTGTTCACGAAGCTCACATGTTTCTCGCTCTTAACTGAAAAGCATTGGATGTTAGAGGACCTGTGATTTGTACCACTTTCAGAATCAGAGTTGAACTAGATATGGTCCGTGTGTGTAGGAAACACAGTACTTTAGTTCTGAGCACACTCACATTTCCCTCTGTATTAGAGACTCTAGAAAGCAAGAGCGTGCTTCTTGCTCTAAAGCAGAGTGTGTTTCATGGATGAGAACTGTGCCCTGTGTTTCCCTTCAGAAACGTAGTAAAAAGCCAGGCTCTGTGTCTTCATTCAAGCAAGACTACGTTTCAGGTAAACGCAGTCGCTTTTCAGCTCAAAGGAATCTACATTGTTCACAAAGCTCACACGTTTCTCGCTCTTAACTGAAAAGCATTGGATGTTAGAGGACCTGTGGTTTGTATCATTTTCAGAATCAGAGTTGAACTAGATATGGTCCGTGTATGTAGGAAACACAGTTCTTTTGTTATTAGCACACTCACGTTTTCCTCTGTATTAGAGACTCTAGAAATCAAGAGCATGCTTCTTGCTCTAAAGCAGAGTGTGTTTCATGGATGAGAACTCTGCCCTGTGTTTCGCTTCATAAGTGGAGTTAAATGCCAGGCGTGTGTCTTCCTACAAGCAAGACTTCGATTCAGGTAAACGCAGTCACTTTTCAGCTCAAACGAAACTACATTGTTCACGAAGCTCACACGATTCTCGCTCTTAACTGAAAAGCATTGGATGTTAGAGGACCTGTGGTTTGTACCAGTTTCAGAATCAGAGTTGAACGACATATGGTCAGTGTGTGTAGGAAACACAGTTCTTTTGTTCTGAGCAAACTCACGTTTCCGTCTGTATTAGAGACTCTAGAAAGCAAGAGAGTGCTTCTTGCTCTAAATCAGAGTGTGTTTCATGGATGAGAACTGTACCGTGTGTTTCCCTTCAGAAACGGAGTTAAATGCCAGGCGTGTGTCTACCTACAAGCAAGACTTCGTTTCAGGTGAACGCAGTCACTTTTCAGCTCAAACGAAGCTACATTGTTCACGAAGCTCACACGTTTCTCGCTCTTTATTGAAAAGCATTGGATGTTAGAGGACCTGTGATTTGTACCAGTTTCAGAATCAGAGTTGAACTAGATATGGTCCGTGTGTGTAGGAAACACAGTACTTTTGTTCTGAGCACACTCATGTTTCGCTCTGTATTAGAGACTCTAGAAAGCAACAGCGTGGTCCTTGCTCTAAAGCAGGTTGTGTTTCATGGATGAGAACTGTACCGTGTGTTTCCCTTCAGAAACGCAGTTAAATGCCAGGCTTTGTGTCTTTCAACAAGCAAGACTTCATTTCAGGTAAACGCAGTCACTTTTCAGCTCAAACGAAGCTACCTTGTTCACGAAGCTCACAAGTTTCTTCCTTTTCACTGAAAAGGATTGGATGTTACAGGACCTGTGGATTCTATCAGTTTCAGAAACAGAGTTGAACTACATAAGGTCCGTGTGTGTAGGAAACACAGTTCTTTTGTTCTGAGCACACTCACGTTTCCCTCTGTATTACAGACTCTAGAAATCAAGAGCGTGCTTCTTGCTCTAAAGCAGAGTGTGTTTCATGGATGAGAACTGTGCCCTGTGTTTCCCTTCAGAAACGGAGTTAAATGCCAGGCGTGTGTCTTCCTACAAGCAAGACTTCGTTTCAGGTGAATGCAGTCACTTTTCAGCTCAAACGAAGCTACATTGTTCACGAAGCTCACATGTTTGTCGCTCTTAACTGAAAAGCATTGGATGTTAGAGGACCTGTGATTTGTACCACTTTCAGAATCAGAGTTGAACTAGATATGGTCCGTGTGTGTAGGAAACACAGTACTTTAGTTCTGAGCACACTCACATTTCCCTCTGTATTAGAGACTCTAGAAAGCAAGAGCGTGCTTCTTGCTCTAAAGCAGAGTGTGTTTCATGGATGAGAACTGTGCCGTGTGTTTCCCTTCAGAAACGGAGTTAAATGCCAGGCTCTGTGTCTTCCTTCAAGCAAGACTACCTTTCAGGTAAACGCAGTCGCTTTTCAGCTCAAACGAATCTACATTGTTCACAAAGCTCACACGTTTCTCGCTCTTAACTGAAAAGTATTGGATGTTAGAGGACCTGTGGTTTGTATCAGTTTCAGAATCAGAGTTGAACTAGATATGGTCCGTGTATGTAGGAAACACAGTTCTTTTGTTCTGAGCACACTCACGTTTTCCTCTGTATTAGAGACTCTAGAAATCAAGAGCATGCTTCTTGCTCTAAAGCAGAGTGTGTTTCATGGATGAGAACTCTGCCCTGTGTTTCGCTTCATAAGTGGAGTTAAATGCCAGGCGTGTGTCTTCCTACAAGCAAGACTTCGTTTCAGGTAAACGCAGTCACTTTTCAGCTCAAACGAAGCTACATTGTTCACGAGGCTCACACGTTTCTCGCTCTTAACTGAAAAGCATTGGATGTTAGAGGACCTGTGGTTTGTATCAGTTTCAGAATCAGAGTTGAACTAGATATGGTCCGTGTATGTAGGAAACACAGTTCTTTTGTTCTGAGCACACTCACGTTTTCCTCTGTATTAGAGACTCTAGAAATCAAGAGCATGCTTCTTGCTCTAAAGCAGAGTGTGTTTCATGGATGAGAACTCTGCCCTGTGTTTCGCTTCATAAGTGGAGTTAAATGCCAGGCGTGTGTCTTCCTACAAGCAAGACTTCGTTTCAGGTAAACGCAGTCACTTTTCAGCTCAAACGAAGCTACATTGTTCACGAAGCTCACACGTTTCTCGCTCTTAACTGAAAAGCATTGGATGTTAGAGGACCTGTGGTTTGTACCAGTTTCAGAATCAGAGTTGAACTACATATGGTCCGTGTGTGTAGGAAACACAGTTCTTTTGTTCTGAGCAAACTCACGTTTCCGTCTGTATTAGAGACTCTAGAAAGCAAGAGAGTGCTTCTTGCTCTAAATCAGAGTGTGTTTCATGGATGAGAACTGTACCGTGTGTTTCCCTTCAGAAACGGAGTTAAATGCCAGGCGTGTGTCTACCTACAAGCAAGACTTCGTTTCAGGTGAACGCAGTCACTTTTCAGCTCAAAGGAAGCTACATTGTTCACGAAGCTCACACGTTTCTCGCTCTTTATTGAAAAGCATTGGATGTTAGAGGACCTGTGATTTGTACCAGTTTCAGAATCAGAGTTGAACTAGATATGGTCCGTGTGTGTAGGAAACACAGTACTTTTGTTCTGAGCACACTCATGTTTCGCTCTGTATTAGAGACTCTAGAAAGCAACAGCGTGGTCCTTGCTCTAAAGCAGGTTGTGTTTCATGGATGAGAACTGTACCGTGTGTTTCCCTTCAGAAACGCAGTTAAATGCCAGGCTTTGTGTCTTTCAACAAGCAAGACTTCATTTCAGGTAAACGCAGTCACTTTTCAGCTCAAACGAAGCTACCTTGTTCACGAAGCTCACACGTTTCTTCCTTTTCACTGAAAAGGATTGGATGTTACAGGACCTGTGGATTCTATCAGTTTCAGAAACAGAGTTGAACTACATGAGGTCCGTGTGTGTAGGAAACACAGTTCTTTTGTTCTGAGCACACTCACGTTTCCCTCTGTATTACAGACTCTAGAAATCAAGAGCGTGCTTCTTGCTCTAAAGCAGAGTGTGTTTCATGGATGAGAACTGTGCCCTGTGTTTCCCTTCAGAAACGGAGTTAAATGCCAGGCGTGTGTCTTCCTACAAGCAAGACTTTGTTTCAGGTAAACGCAGTCACTTTTCAGCTCAAAGGAAGCTACATTGTTCACGAAGCTCACATGTTTCTCGCTCTTAACTGAAAAGCATTGGATGTTAGAGGACCTGTGATTTGTACCACTTTCAGAATCAGAGTTGAACTAGATATGGTCCGTGTGTGTAGGAAACACAGTACTTTAGTTCTGAGCACACTCACATTTCCCTCTGTATTAGAGACTCTAGAAAGCAAGAGCGTGCTTCTGGCTCTAAAGCAGGTTGTGTTTCATGGAAGAGAACTGTACCGTGTGTTTCCCTTCATAAACGGAGTTAAATGCCAGGCTCTGTGTCTTCCTTTAAGCAAGACTACGTTTCATCTAATCGCAGTAACTTTTCAGCTCAAACGAATCTACATTGTTCACAAAGCTCACACGTTTCTCGCTCTTACCTGAAAAGCATTGGATGTTAGAGGACCTGTGGTTTGTATCAGTTTCAGAAACAGAGTTGAACTAGTTATGGTCCGTGTATGTAGGAAACACAGTTCTTTTGTTCTGAGCACACTCAGGTTCCCTCTGTATTAGAGATTCTAGAAAGCAAGAGCGTGCTTCTTGCTCTAAAGCAGAGTGTGTTTCATGGATGAGAACTGTGCCGTGTGTTTCCCTTCAGAAACGGCGTTAAATGCCATGCTCTGTGTCTTCCTTCAAGCAAGACTACCTTTCAGGTAAACGCAGTTGCTTTTCAGCTGAAACGAATCTACATTGTTCACAAAGCTCACACGTTTCTCGCTCTTAACTGAAAAGCATTGGATGTTAGAGGACCTGTGGTTTGTATCAGTTTCAGAATCAGAGTTGAACTAGATATGGTCCGTGTATGTAGGAAACACAGTTCTTTTGTTCTGAGCACACTCACGTTTTCCTCTGTATTAGAGACTCTAGAAATCAAGAGCAAGCTTCTTGCTCTAAAGCAGAGTGTGTTTCATGGATGAGAACTCTGCCCTGTGTTTCGCTTCATAAGTGGAGTTAAATGCCAGGCGTGTGTCTTCCTACAAGCAAGACTTCGTTTCAGGTAAACGCAGTCACTTTTCAGCTCAAACGAAGCTACATTGTTCACGAAGCTCACACGATTCTCGCTCTTAACTGAAAAGCATTGGATGTTAGAGGACCTGTGGTTTGTACCAGTTTCAGAATCAGAGTTGAACTACATATGGTCCGTGTGTGTAGGAAACACAGTTCTTTTGTTCTGAGCAAACTCACGTTTCCGTCTGTATTAGAGACTCTAGAAAGCAAGAGAGTGCTTCTTGCTCTAAATCAGAGTGTGTTTCATGGATGAGAACTGTACCGTGTGTTTCCCTTCAGAAACGGAGTTAAATGCCAGGCGTGTGTCTACCTACAAGCAAGACTTCGTTTCAGGTGAACGCAGTCACTTTTCAGCTCAAACGAAGCTACATTGTTCACGAAGCTCACACGTTTCTCGCTCTTTATTGAAAAGCATTGGATGTTAGAGGACCTGTGATTTGTACCAGTTTCAGAATCAGAGTTGAACTAGATATGGTCCGTGTGTGTAGGAAACACAGTACTTTTGTTCTGAGCACACTCATGTTTCACTCTGTATTAGAGACTCTAGAAAGCAACAGCGTGGTCCTTGCTCTAAATCAGGTTGTGTTTCATGGATGAGAACTGTACCGTGTGTTTCCCTTCAGAAACGCAGTTAAATGCCAGGCTTTGTGTCTTTCAACAAGCAAGACTTCATTTCAGGTAAACGCAGTCACTTTTCAGCTCAAACGAAGCTACCTTGTTCAAGAAGCTCACACGTTTCTTCCTTTTCACTGAAAAGGATTGGATGTTACAGGACCTGTGGATTCTATCAGTTTCAGAAACAGAGTTGAACTACATAAGGTCTGTGTGTGTAGGAAACACAGTTCTTTTGTTCTGAGCACACTCACGTTTCCCTCTGTATTACAGACTCTAGAAATCAAGAGCGTGCTTCTTGCTCTAAAGCAGAGTGTGTTTCATGGATGAGAACTGTGCCCTGTGTTTCCCTTCAGAAACGGAGTTAAATGCCAGGCGTGTGTCTTCCTACAAGCAAGACTTTGTTTCAGGTAAACGCAGTCACTTTTCAGCTCAAAGGAAGCTACATTGTTCACGAAGCTCACATGTTTCTCGCTCTTAACTGAAAAGCATTGGATGTTAGAGGACCTGTGATTTGTACCACTTTCAGAATCAGAGTTGAACTAGATATGGTCCGTGTGTGTAGGAAACACAGTACTTTAGTTCTGAGCACACTCACATTTCCCTTTCTATTAGAGACTCTAGAAAGCAAGAGCGTGCTTCTGGCTCTAAAGCAGGTTGTGTTTCATGGAAGAGAACTGTACCGTGTGTTTCCCTTCATAAACGGAGTTAAATGCCAGGCTCTGTGTCTTCCTTTAAGCAAGACTACGTTTCATCTAATCGCAGTAACTTTTCAGCTCAAACGAATCTACATTGTTCACAAAGCTCACACGTTTCTCGCTCTTACCTGAAAAGCATTGGATGTTAGAGGACCTGTGGTTTGTATCAGTTTCAGAAACAGAGTTGAACTAGTTATGGTCCGTGTATGTAGGAAACACAGTTCTTTTGTTCTGAGCACACTCAGGTTCCCTCTGTATTAGAGATTCTAGAAAGCAAGAGCGTGCTTCTTGCTCTAAAGCAGAGTGTGTTTCATGGATGAGAACTGTGCCGTGTGTTTCCCTTCAGAAACGGCGTTAAATGCCATGCTCTGTGTCTTCCTTCAAGCAAGACTACCTTTCAGGTAAACGCAGTTGCTTTTCAGCTCAAACGAATCTACATTGTTCACAAAGCTCACACGTTTCTCGCTCTTAACTGAAAAGCATTGGATGTTAGAGGACCTGTGGTTTGTATCAGTTTCAGAATCAGAGTTGAACTAGATATGGTCCGTGTATGTAGGAAACACAGTTCTTTTGTTCTGAGCACACTCACGTTTTCCTCTGTATTAGAGACTCTAGAAATCAAGAGCAAGCTTCTTGCTCTAAAGCAGAGTGTGTTTCATGGATGAGAACTCTGCCCTGTGTTTCGCTCCATAAGTGGAGTTAAATGCCAGGCGTGTGTCTTCCTACAAGCAAGACTTCGTTTCAGGTAAACGCAGTCACTTTTCAGCTCAAACGAAGCTACATTGTTCACGAAGCTCACACGATTCTCGCTCTTAACTGAAAAGCATTGGATGTTAGAGGACCTGTGGTTTGTACCAGTTTCAGAATCAGAGTTGAACTACATATGGTCCGTGTGTGTAGGAAACACAGTTCTTTTGTTCTGAGCAAACTCACGTTTCCGTCTGTATTAGAGACTCTAGAAAGCAAGAGAGTGCTTCTTGCTCTAAATCAGAGTGTGTTTCATGGATGAGAACTGTACCGTGTGTTTCCCTTCAGAAACGGAGTTAAATGCCAGGCATGTGTCTACCTACAAGCAAGACTTCGTTTCAGGTGAACGCAGTCACTTTTCAGCTCAAACGAAGCTACATTGTTCACGAAGCTCACACGTTTCTCGCTCTTTATTGAAAAGCATTGGATGTTAGAGGACCTGTGATTTGTACCAGTTTCAGAATCAGAGTTGAACTAGATATGGTCCGTGTGTGTAGGAAACACAGTACTTTTGTTCTGAGCACACTCATGTTTCACTCTGTATTAGAGACTCTAGAAAGCAACAGCGTGGTCCTTGCTCTAAATCAGGTTGTGTTTCATGGATGAGAACTGTACCGTGTGTTTCCCTTCAGAAACGCAGTTAAATGCCAGGCTTTGTGTCTTTCAACAAGCAAGACTTCATTTCAGGTAAACGCAGTCACTTTTCAGCTCAAACGAAGCTACCTTGTTCAAGAAGCTCACACGTTTCTTCCTTTTCACTGAAAAGGATTGGATGTTACAGGACCTGTGGATTCTATCAGTTTCAGAAACAGAGTTGAACTACATAAGGTCTGTGTGTGTAGGAAACACAGTTCTTTTGTTCTGAGCACACTCACGTTTCCCTCTGTATTACAGACTCTAGAAATCAAGAGCGTGCTTCTTGCTCTAAAGCAGAGTGTGTTTCATGGATGAGAACTGTGCCCTGTGTTTCCCTTCAGAAACGGAGTTAAATGCCAGGCGTGTGTCTTCCTACAAGCAAGACTTTGTTTCAGGTAAACGCAGTCACTTTTCAGCTCAAAGGAAGCTACATTGTTCACGAAGCTCACATGTTTCTCGCTCTTAACTGAAAAGCATTGGATGTTAGAGGACCTGTGATTTGTACCACTTTCAGAATCAGAGTTGAACTAGATATGGTCCGTGTGTGTAGGAAACACAGTACTTTAGTTCTGAGCACACTCACATTTCCCTTTCTATTAGAGACTCTAGAAAGCAAGAGCGTGCTTCTGGCTCTAAAGCAGGTTGTGTTTCATGGAAGAGAACTGTACCGTGTGTTTCCCTTCATAAACGGAGTTAAATGCCAGGCTCTGTGTCTTCCTTTAAGCAAGACTACGTTTCATCTAATCGCAGTAACTTTTCAGCTCAAACGAATCTACATTGTTCACAAAGCTCACACGTTTCTCGCTCTTACCTGAAAAGCATTGGATGTTAGAGGACCTGTGGTTTGTATCAGTTTCAGAAACAGAGTTGAACTAGTTATGGTCCGTGTATGTAGGAAACACAGTTCTTTTGTTCTGAGCACACTCAGGTTCCCTCTGTATTAGAGATTCTAGAAAGCAAGAGCGTGCTTCTTGCTCTAAAGCAGAGTGTGTTTCATGGATGAGAACTGTGCCGTGTGTTTCCCTTCAGAAACGGCGTTAAATGCCATGCTCTGTGTCTTCCTTCAAGCAAGACTACCTTTCAGGTAAACGCAGTTGCTTTTCAGCTCAAACGAATCTACATTGTTCACAAAGCTCACACGTTTCTCGCTCTTAACTGAAAAGCATTGGATGTTAGAGGACCTGTGGTTTGTATCAGTTTCAGAATCAGAGTTGAACTAGATATGGTCCGTGTATGTAGGAAACACAGTTCTTTTGTTCTGAGCACACTCACGTTTTCCTCTGTATTAGAGACTCTAGAAATCAAGAGCAAGCTTCTTGCTCTAAAGCAGAGTGTGTTTCATGGATGAGAACTCTGCCCTGTGTTTCGCTCCATAAGTGGAGTTAAATGCCAGGCGTGTGTCTTCCTACAAGCAAGACTTCGTTTCAGGTAAACGCAGTCACTTTTCAGCTCAAACGAAGCTACATTGTTCACGAAGCTCACACGATTCTCGCTCTTAACTGAAAAGCATTGGATGTTAGAGGACCTGTGGTTTGTACCAGTTTCAGAATCAGAGTTGAACTACATATGGTCCGTGTGTGTAGGAAACACAGTTCTTTTGTTCTGAGCAAACTCACGTTTCCGTCTGTATTAGAGACTCTAGAAAGCAAGAGAGTGCTTCTTGCTCTAAATCAGAGTGTGTTTCATGGATGAGAACTGTACCGTGTGTTTCCCTTCAGAAACGGAGTTAAATGCCAGGCGTGTGTCTACCTACAAGCAAGACTTCGTTTCAGGTGAACGCAGTCACTTTTCAGCTCAAAGGAAGCTACATTGTTCACGAAGCTCACATGTTTGTCGCTCTTAACTGAAAAGCATTGGATGTTAGAGGACCTGTGATTTGTACCACTTTCAGAATCAGAGTTGAACTAGATATGGTCCGTGTGTGTAGGAAACACAGTACTTTAGTTCTGAGCACACTCACATTTCCCTCTGTATTAGAGACTCTAGAAAGCAAGAGCGTGCTTCTGGCTCTAAAGCAGGTTGTGTTTCATGGAAGAGAACTGTACCGTGTGTTTCCCTTCATAAACGGAGTTAAATGCCAGGCTCTGTGTCTTCCTTTAAGCAAGACTACGTTTCATCTAATCGCAGTAACTTTTCAGCTCAAACGAATCTACATTGTTCACAAAGCTCACACGTTTCTCGCTCTTACCTGAAAAGCATTGGATGTTAGAGGACCTATGGTTTGTATCAGTTTCAGAAACAGAGTTGAACTAGTTATGGTCCGTGTATGTAGGAAACACAGTTCTTTTGTTCTGAGCACACTCAGGTTCCCTCTGTATTAGAGATTCTAGAAAGCAAGAGCGTGCTTCTTGCTCTAAAGCAGAGTGTGTTTCATGGATGAGAACTGTGCCGTGTGTTTCCCTTCAGAAACGGAGTTAAATGCCAGGCTCTGTGTCTTCCTTCAAGCAAGACTACCTTTCAGGTAAACGCAGTCGCTTTTCAGCTCAAACGAATCTACATTGTTCACAAAGCTCACATGTTTCTCGATCTTAACTGAAAAGAATTGGATGTTAGAGGACCTGTGGTTTGTACCAGTTTCAGAATCAGAGTTGAAGTACATATGGTCCGTGTGTGTAGGATACACAGTTCTTTTGTTCTGAGCAAACTCACGTTTCCGTCTGTATTAGAGACTCTAGAAAGCAAGAGCATGCTTCTGGCTCTAAGCAGGTTGTGTTTCATGGAAGAGAACTGTACCGTGTGTTTCCCTTCAGAAACGGAGTTAAATGACAGGCTCTCTGTCTTTCTTCAAGCAAGACTTCGTTTCACGTAAACACGGTCACTTTTCAGCTCAAACGAAGCTACATTGTTCACGAAGCTCACACGTTTCTCGTTCTTAACTGAAAAGCATTGGATGTTAGTGGACCTGAGGTTTGTATCAGTTTCAGAAACAGAGTTGAACTAGATATGGTCCGTGTGTTTAGGAAACACAGTTCTTTTGTTCTGAGCACACTCAGGTTCCCTCTGTATTAGAGATTCTAGAAAGCAAGAGCGTGCTTCTTGCTCTAAAGCAGAGTGTGTTTCATGGATGAGAACTGTGCCGTGTGTTTCCCTTCAGAAACGGCGTTAAATGCCATGCTCTGTGTCTTCCTTCAAGCAAGACTACCTTTCAGGTAAACGCAGTTGCTTTTCAGCTCAAACGAATCTACATTGTTCACAAAGCTCACAGGTTTCTCGCTCTTAACTGAAAAGCATTGGATGTTAGAGGACCTGTGGTTTGTATCAGTTTCAGAAACAGAGTTGAACTAGATATGGTCCGTGTATGTAGGAAACACAGTTCTTTTGTTCTGAGCACACTCACGTTTTCCTCTGTATTAGAGACTCTAGAAAGCAAGAGCGTGCTTCTTGCTCTAAAGCAGAGTGTGTTTCATGGATGAGAACTCTGCCCTGTGTTTCCATTCATAAATGGAGTTAAATGCCAGGCGTGTGTCTTCCTACAAGCAAGACTTCGTTTCAGGTAAACGAAGTCACTTTTCAGCTTAAACGAAGCTACATTGTTCACGAAGCTCACATGTTTCTCAATCTTAACTGAAAAGAATTGGATGTTAGAGGACCTGTGGTTTGTACCAGTTTCAGAATCAGAGTTGAACTAGATATGGTCTGTGTGTGTAGGATACACAGTTCTTTTGTTCTGAGCAAACTCACGTTTCCGTCTGTATTAGAGACTCTAGAAAGCAAGAGCGTGCTTCTTGCTCTAAAGCAGGTTGTGTTTCATGGATGAGAACTGTACCGTGTGTTTCCATTCAGAAACGGAGTTAAATGCCAGGCTCTGTGTCTTTCTTCAAGCAAGACTTCGTTTCAGGTAAAGGAAGTCACTTTTCAGCTCAAACGAATCTACATTGTTCACAAAGCTCACACGTTTCTCACTCTTAACTGAAAAGCATTGGATGTTAGAGGACCTGTGGTTTGTATCAGTTTCAGAAACAGAGTTGAACTAGATATGGTCCGTGTGTGTAGGAAACACAGTATTTTTGTTCTGAGCACACTCACGTTTCCCTCTGTATTAGAGACTCTAGAAAGCAAGAGCATGCTTCTGGCTCTAAGCAGGTTGTGTTTCATGGAAGAGAACTGTACAGTGTGTTTCCCTTCAGAAACGGAGTTAAATGACAGGCTCTCTGTCTTTCTTCAAACAAGAGTTCGTTTCAGGTAAACACAGTCACTTTTCAGCTCAAACGAAGCTACATTATTCACGAAGCTCACACGTTTCTCGTTCTTAACTGAAAAGCATTGGATGTTAGTGGACCTGAGGTTTGTATCAGTTTCAGAAACAGAGTTGAACTAGATGTGGTCCGTGTGTTTAGGAAACACAGTTCTTTTGTTCTGAGCACACTCAGGTTCCCTCTGTATTAGAGATTCTAGAAAGCAAGAGCGTGCTTCTTGCTCTAAAGCAGAGTGTGTTTCATGGATGAGAACTGTGCCGTGTGTTTCCCTTCAGAAACGGAGTTAAATGCCATGCTCTGTGTCTTCCTTCAAGCAAGACTACCTTTCAGGTAAATGCAGTCGCTTTTCAGCTCAAACGAATCTACATTGTTCACAAAGCTCACAGGTTTCTCGCTGTTAACTGAAAAGCATTGGATGTTAGAGGACCTGTGGTTTGTATCAGTTTCAGAAACAGAGTTGAACTAGATATGGTCCGTGTATGTAGGAAACACAGTTCTTTTGTTCTGTGCACACTCACGTTTTCCTCTGTATTAGAGACTCTAGAAAGCAAGAGCGTGCTTCTTGCTCTAAAGCAGAGTGTGTTTCATGGATGAGAACTCTGCCCTGTGTTTCCATTCATAAATGGAGTTAAATGCCAGGCGTGTGTCTTCCTACAAGCAAGACTTCGTTTCAGGTAAACGAGTCACTTTTCAGCTTAAACGAAGCTACATTGTTCACGAAGCTCACATGTTTCTCAATCTTAACTGAAAAGAATTGGATGTTAGAGGACCTGTGGTTTGTACCAGTTTCAGAATCAGAGTTGAACTACATATGGTCCGTGTGTGTAGGATACACAGTTCTTTTGTTCTGAGCAAACTCACGTTTCCGTCTGTATTAGAGACTCTAGAAAGCAAGAGCGTGCTTCTTGCTCTAAAGCAGGTTGTGTTTCATGGATGAGAACTGTACAGTGTGTTTCCCTTCAGAAACGGAGTTAAATGCCATGCTCTGTGTCTTCCTTCAAGCAAGACTACCTTTCAGGTAAACGCAGTCGCTTTTCAGCTCAAACGAATCTACATTGTTCACAAAGCTCACACGTTTCTCTCTCTTAACTGAAAAGCATTGGATGTTAGAGGACCTGTGGTTTGTATCAGTTTCAGAAACAGAGTTGTACTAGATATGGTCCGTGTATGTAGGAAACACAGTTCTTTTGTTCTGTGCACACTCACGTTTTCCTCTGTATTAGAGACTCTAGAAAGCAAGAGCGTGCTTCTTGCTCTAAAGCAGAGTGTGTTTCATGGATGAGAACTCTGCCCTGTGTTTCCATTCATAAATGGAGTTAAATGCCAGGCGTGTGTCTTCCTACAAACAAGACTTCTTTTCAGGTAAATGAGTCACTTTTCAGCTTAAACGAATCTACATTGTTCACGAAGCTCACACGTTTCTCAATCTTAACTGAAAAGAATTGGATGTTAGATGACCTGTGGTTTGTACCAGTTTCAGAATCAGAGTTGAACTACATATGGTCCGTGTGTGTAGGATACACAGTTCTTTTGTTCTGAGCAAACTCACGTTTCCGTCTGTATTAGAGACTCTAGAAAGCAAGAGCGTGCTTCTTGCTCTAAAGCAGGTTGTGTTTCATGGATGAGAACTGTGCCGTGTGTTTCCCTTCAGAAACGGAGTTAAATGCCATGCTCTGTGTCTTCCTTCAAGCAAGACTACCTTTCAGGTAAACGCAGTCGCTTTTCAGCTCAAACGAATCTACATTGTTCACAAAGCTCACACGTTTCTCGCTCTTAACTGAAAAGCATTGGATGTTAGAGGACCTGTGGTTTGTATCAGTTTCAGAAAGAGAGTTGAACTAGATATGGTCCGTGTAAGTAGGAAACACAGTTCTTTTGTTCTGAGCACACTCATGTTCCCTCTGTATTAGAGATTCTAGAAAGCAAGAGCGTGCTTCTTGCTCTAAAGCAGAGTGTGTTTCATGGATGAGAACTGTGCCGTGTGTTTCCCTTCAGAAACGGAGTTAAATGCCAGGCTCTGTGTCTTCCTTCAAGCAAGACTACCTTTCAGGTAAACGCCGTCGCTTTTCAGCTCAAACGAATCTACATTGTTCACAAAGCTCACACGTTTCTCGCTCTTAACTGAAAAGCATTGGATGTTAGAGGACCTGTGGTTTGTATCAGTTTCAGAAACAGAGTTGAACTAGATATGGTCAGTGTGTGTAGGAAACACAGTACTTTTGTTCTGAGCACACTCACGTTTCCCTCTGTATTAGAGACTCTAGAAAGCAAGAGCATGCTTCTGGCTCTAAGCAGGTTGTGTTTCATGGAAGAGAACTGTACCATGTGTTTCCCTTCAGAAACGGAGTTAAATGACAGGCTCTCTGTCTTTCTTCAAGCAAGACTTCGTTTCAGGTAAACACAGTCACTTTTCAGCTCAAACGAAGCTACATTGTTCACGAAGCTCACACGTTTCTCGTTCTTAACTGAAAAGCATTGGATGTTAGTGGACCTGAGGTTTGTATCAATTTCAGAAACAGAGTTGAACTAGATATGGTCCGTGTGTTTAGGAAACACAGTTCTTTTGTTCTGAGTACACTCACGTTTCCCTCTGTATTAGAGACTCTAGAAATCAAGAGCGTGCTTCTTGCTCTAAAGCAGAGTGTGTTTCATGGATGAGAATTGTGCCCTGTGTTTCCCTTCAGAAACGGAGTTAAATGCCAGGCTCTGTGTCTTCCTTCAAGCAAGACTACGTTTCAGGTGAACGCATCACTTTTCAGCTCAAACGAATCTACATTGTTCACAAAGCTCACACGTTTCTCGCTCTTAACTGAAAAGCATTGAATGTTAGAGGACCTGTGGTTTGTATCGGTTTCAGAAACAGAGTTGAACTAGATATGGTCCGTGTATGTAGGAAACACAGTTCTTTTGTTCTGAGCACACTCAGGTTTCCCTCTGTATTAGAGACTCTGGAAAGCAAGAGCGTGCTGCTTGCTCTAAAGCAGAGTGTGTTTCATTGATGAGAACTGTGCCGTGTGTTTCCCTTCAGAAACGGAGTTAAATGCCAGGCTCTGTGCCTCCCTACAAGCAAGACTTCGTTTCAGGTAAACGCAGTCACTTTTCAGCTCAAAGGAAGCTACATTGTTCACGAAGCTCACACGTTTCTCGCTCTTAACTGAAAAGCATTGGATGTTAGAGGACCTGTGGTTTGTACCACTTTCAGAATCAGAGTTGAACTACATATGGTTCGTGTGTATAGGAAACACAGTTCTTTTGTTCTGAGCAAACTCACGTTTCCGTCTGTATTAGAGACTCTAGAAAGCAAGGGAGTTCTTCTTGCACTAAATCAGGGTGTGTTTCATGGATGAGAACTGTACCATGTGTTTCCCTTCAGAAACGGAGTTAAATGCCAGGCGTGTGTCTTCCTACAAGCAAGATTTCGTTTCAGGTGAACGCAGTCACTTTTTATCTCAAACGAAGCTACATTGTTCACGAAGCTCACACGTTTCTTGCTTTTCACTGAAAAGCATTGGATGTTAGAGGACCTGTGGATTCTATCAGTTTCAGAAACAGAGTAGAACCAGATATGGTCCGTGTGTGTAGGAAACACAGTTCTTTTGTTTTGAGCACACTCACGTTTCCCTCTGTATTAGAGACTCTAGAAATCAAGAGCGTGTTTCTGGCTCTAAAGCAGGTTGTGTTTCATGGAAGAGAACTGTACCCTGTGTTTCCCTTCAGAAACGGAGTTAAATGACAGGCTCTCTGTCTTTCTTCAAGCAAGACTTCGTTTCAGGTAAACACAGTCAGTTTTCAGCTCAAACGAAGCTACATTGTTCACGAAGCTCACACGTTTCTCGTTCTTAACTTAAAAGCATTGGATGTTAGTGGACCTGAGGTTTGTATCATTTTCAGAAACAGAGTTGAACT
>CATKUP010000922.1:0-39000 GCA_949786385.1 Onychomys leucogaster
TCCTCTAACATCCAATGCTTTTCAGTTAAGAGCGAGAAACGTATGAGCTTCGTGAACAATGTAGCTTCGTTTGAGCTAAAAAGTGACTGCGTTTACCTTAAACCAACTCTTGCTTGTAGAAAGACACAGAGCCTGGCCTTTAACTCCGTTTCTGAAGGGAAACACAGGGCACAGTTCTCACCATGAAACACATTCTGCTTTAGAGCAAGAAGCACGCTCTTGCTTTCTAGTGTCTGTAATACAGAGGGAAACATGAGTTTGCTCAGAATAAAAGAACTCTGTGTCCTACACAGGGACTATATCTACTTCAACTCTGTTTCTGAAACTGATAGCATCGACAGGTCCTCTAACATCTAATGCTTTTCAGTGAAAAGCGAGAAACGTGTGAGCTTCGTGTACAATGTAGCTTCGTTTGAGCTGAAAAGTGTCTTCGTTTACGTGAAACGAAGTCTTGCTTGAAGAAAGACACAGAGCCTGGAATTTAACTCCGTTTCTGAAGGGAAACACACGGTACAGTTCTCATCCATGAAACACACTCTGCTTTAGAGCAAGAAGCACGCTCTTGATTTCTAGAGTCTCTAATACAGAGGGAAACGTGAGTGTGCTCAAAACAAAAGAACTGTGTTTCCTACACACACGGACCATATCTGGTTCAACTCTGTTTATGAAACTGATACAAACCACAGGTCCTCTAACATCCAATGCTTTTCAGTTAAGAGCGAGAAACGTGTGGGCTTCGTGAACAATGTAGCTTCGTTTGAGCTGAAAAGTGATTTCATTTACCTGAAACGAATTCTTGCTTGAAGAAAGACACAGAGCCTGGTATTTAACTCAGTTTCTGAAGTGAAACACACGGTACAGTTCTCTTCCATGAAAGACAACCTGCTTTAGAGCAAGAAGCACGCTCTTGATTTCTAGAGTCTCTAATACAAAGGGAAACGTGAGAGTGCTCAAAAAAAAAGAACTGTGTTTCCTACACACACGGACCATATCTGGTTCAACTCTGTTTCTGAAACTGATAGAATCCACAGGTCCTCTAACATCCAATGCTTTTCAGTGAAAAGCGAGAAACGTGTGAGCTTCGTGAACAATGTAGCTTCGTTTGAGCTGAAAAGTGACTGCGTTTACCTGAAACGAAGTCTTGCTTGTAGGAAGACATACGCCTGGCATTTAACTCCATTTATGAAGGGAAACACAGGGCAGAGTTCTCATCCATGAAACACACTCTGCTTTAGAGCAAGAAGCACGCTCTTGCTTTCTAGAGTCTCTAAAACAGAGGAAAACGTGAGTGTGCTCAGAACAAAAGAACTGTGTTTCCTACACACACGGACCATCTGGTTCAACTCTTTTTCTGAAACTAATAGAATCCACAGGTCCTCTAACATCCAATGCTTTTCAGTTAAGAGCAAGAAACGTATGAGCTTCGTGAACAATGTAGCTTCGTTTGAGCTAAAAAGTGACTACGTTTACCTTAAACGAACTCTTGCTTGTAGAAAGACACAGAGCCTGGCCTTTAACTCCGTTTCTGAAGGGAAACACAGGGCACAGTTCTCACCATGAAACACATTCTGCTTTAGAGCAAGAAGCACGCTCTTGCTTTCTAGAGTCTGTAATACAGAGGGAAATGTGAGTTTGCTCAGAATAAAAGAACTCTGTGTCCTACACAGGGAAGATATCTACTTCAACTCTGTTTCTGAAACTGATACAAACCACAGGTCCTCTAACATCCAATGCTTTTCAGTTAAGAGCGAGAAACGTGTGAGCTTCGTGAACAATGTAGCTTCGTTTGAGCTGAAAAGTGACTTCGTTTACCTGAAACGAAGTCTTGCTTGAAGAAAGACACAGAGCCTGGCATTTAACTCCGTTTCTGAAGGGAAACACACGGTACAGTTCTCTTCCATGTAACACAACCTGCTTTAGAGCAAGAAGCACGCTCTTGATTTCTAGAGTCTCTAATACAAAGGGAAACGTGAGTTTGCTCAGAATAAAAGAACTCTGTGTCCTACACAGGGAAGATATCTACTTCAACTCTGTTTCTGAAACTGATACAAACCACAGGTCCTCTAACATCCAATGCTTTTCAGTTTAGAGCGAGAAACGTGTGAGCTTCGTGAACAATGTAGCTTCCTTAGAGCTGAAAAGTGACTGCGTTCACCTGAAACGAAGTCTTGCTTGTAGGAAGACACACGCCGGGCATTTAACTCCGTTTATGAAGGGAAACACAGGGCACAGTTCTCATCCATGAAACACATTCTGCTTTAGAGCAAGAAGCACGCTCTTGATTTCTAGAGACTCTAATACAGAGGGAAACATGAGTGTGCTGAGAACAAAAGAACTGTGTTTCCTACACACACGGACCATATCTAGTTCAACTCTGTTTCTGAAACTGATACAAACCACAGGTCCTCTAACATCCAATGCTTTTCAGTTTAGAGCGAGAAACGTGTGAGCTTCGTGAACAATGTAGCTTCCTTAGAGCTGAAAAGTGACTGCGTTCACCTGAAACGAAGTCTTGCTTGTAGGAAGACACACGCCGGGCATTTAACTCCGTTTATGAAGGGAAACACAGGGCACAGTTCTCATCCATGAAACACATTCTGCTTTAGAGCAAGAAGCACGCTCTTGATTTCTAGAGTCTCTAATACAGAGGGAAACATGAGTGTGCTGAGAACAAAAGAACTGTGTTTCCTACACACACGGACCATATCTAGTTCAACTCTGTTTCTGAAACTGATACAAACCTCAGGTCCACTAACATCCAATGCTTTTCAGTTAAGAGCGAGAAACGTGTGAGCTTCGTGAACAATGTAGCTTCGTTTGAGCTGAAAAGTGACTTCGTTTACCTGAAACGAAGTCTTGCTTGAAGAAAGACATAGAGCCTGGCATTTAACTCCATTTCTGAAGGGAAACACACGGTACAGTTCTCATCCATGAAACACAACCTGCTTTAGTGCAAGAAGCACGCTCTTGCTTTCTAGAGTCTCTAATACAGACAGTAACGTGTGTTTGCTTAGAACAAAAGAACTGTGTTTCCTACACACACGGACCATATGTAGTTCAACTCTGAATCTGAAACTGGTACAAACCACAGGTCCTCTAACATCCAATGCTTTTCATTTAAGAGCGAGAAAAGTGTGAGCTTTGTGAATAATGTAGCTTCGATTGAGCTGAAAAGTGACTGTGTTCACCTGAAACGAAGTCTTGCTTGAAGGAAGACACAGAGCCTGGCATTTAACTCCGTTTCTGAAGGGAAACACAGGGCACAGTTCTCATCCATGAAACACAACCTGCTTTAGAGCAAGAAGCACGCTCTTGATTTCTAGAGTCTCTAATACAAAGGGAAACGTGAGTGTGCTCAAAACAAAAGAACTGTGTTTCCTCTACACATGGACCATATCTGGTTCAACTCTGTTTCTGAAACTGATAGAATCCACAGGTCCTCTAACATCCAATGCTTTTCAGTGAAAAGCGAGAAACGTGTGAGCTTCGTGAACATTGTAGCTTCGTTTGAGCTGAAAAGTGACTGCGTTTACCTGAAACGAAGTCTTGCTTGTAGGAAGACACACGCCTGGCATTTAACTCCATTTATGAAGGGAAACACAGGGCAGAGTTCTCATCCATGAAACACACTCTGCTTTAGAGCAAGAAGCATGCTCTTGCTTTCTAGAGTCTCTAATACAGAGGAAAACGTGAGTGTGCTCAGAACAAAAGAACTGTGTTTCCTACACACACGGACCATCTGGTTCAACTCTTTTTCTGAAACTGATAGAATCCACAGGTCCTCTAACATCCAATGCTTTTCAGTTAAGTGCGAGAAACGTATGAGCTTCGTGAACAATGTAGCTTCGTTTGAGCTAAAAAGTGACTGCGTTTACCTTAAACCAACTCTTGCTTGTAGAAAGACACAGAGCCTGGCCTTTAACTCCGTTTCTGAAGGGAAACACAGGGCACAGTTCTCACCATGAAACACATTCTGCTTTAGAGCAAGAAGCACGCTCTTGCTTTCTAGTGTCTGTAATACAGAGGGAAACATGAGTTTGCTCAGAATAAAAGAACTCTGTGTCCTACACAGGGACTATATCTACTTCAACTCTGTTTCTGAAACTGATAGCATCGACAGGTCCTCTAACATCTAATGCTTTTCAGTGAAAAGCGAGAAACGTGTGAGCTTCGTGTACAATGTAGCTTCGTTTGAGCTGAAAAGTGTCTTCGTTTACGTGAAACGAAGTCTTGCTTGAAGAAAGACACAGAGCCTGGCATTTAACTCCGTTTCTGAAGGGAAACACACGGTACAGTTCTCATCCATGAAACACACTCTGCTTTAGAGCAAGAAGCACGCTCTTGATTTCTAGAGTCTCTAATACAGAGGGAAACGTGAGTGTGCTCAAAACAAAAGAACTGTGTTTCCTACACACACGGACCATATCTGGTTCAACTCTGTTTATGAAACTGATACAAACCACAGGTCCTCTAACATCCAATGCTTTTCAGTTAAGAGCGAGAAACGTGTGGGCTTCGTGAACAATGTAGCTTCGTTTGAGCTGAAAAGTGATTTCATTTACCTGAAACGAATTCTTGCTTGAAGAAAGACACAGAGCCTGGCATTTAACTCCGTTTCTGAAGGGAAACACACGGTACAGTTCTCATCCATGAAACACACTCTGCTTTAGAGCAAGAAGCACGCTCATGCTTTCTAGAGTCTCTAATACAGAGGGAAACGTGAGTGTGCTCAGAACAAAACAACTGTGTTTCTTACACACACGGACCATATCTAGTTCAAATTTGTTTCTGAAACTGATAAAAACCTCAGGTCCACTACCATCCAATGCTTTTCAGTTAAGAGCGAGAAACGTGTGAGCTTCGTGAACAATGTAGCTTCGTTGGAGCTGAAAAGTGACTTCGTTTATCTGAAACGAAGTCTTGCTTGAAGAAAGACACAGAGCCTGGCATTTAACTCCGTTTCTGAAGGGAAACACACGGTACAGTTCTCTTCCATGAAACACAACCTGCTTTAGAGCAAGAAGCACGCTCTTGCTTTCTAGAGTCTCTAAAACAGAGGAAAACGTGAGTGTGCTCAGAACAAAAGAACTGTGTTTCCTACACACACGGACCATCTGCTTCAACTCTTTTTCTGAAACTAATAGAATCCACAGGTCCTCTAACATACAATGCTTTTCAGTTAAGAGCGAGAAACGTATGAGCTTCGTGAACAATGTAGCTTCGTTTGAGCTAAAAAGTGACTGCGTTTACCTTAAACGAACTCTTGCTTGTAGAAAGACACAGAGCCTGGCCTTTAACTCCGTTTCTGAAGGGATACACAGGGCACAGTTCTCACCATGAAACACATTCTGCTTTAGAGCAAGAAGCACGCTCTTGCTTTCTAGAGTCTGTAATACAGAGGGAAACGTGAGTTTGCTCAGAATAAAAGAACTCTGTGTCCTACACAGGGAAGATATCTACTTCAACTCTGTTTCTGAAACTGATACAAACCACAGGTCCTCTAACATCCAATGCTTTTCAGTTAAGAGCGAGAAACGTGTGAGCTTCGTGAACAATGTAGCTTCGTTTGAGCTGAAAAGTGACTTCGTTTACCTGAAACGAAGTCTTGCTTGAAGAAAGACACAGAGCCTGGCATTTAACTCCGTTTCTGAAGGGAAACACACGGTACAGTTCTCTTCCATGAAACACAACCTGCTTTAGAGCAAGAAGCACGCTCTTGATTTCTAGAGTCTCTAATACAAAGGGAAACGTGAGTTTGCTCAGAATAAAAGAACTCTGTGTCCTACACAGGGAAGATATCTACTTCAACTCTGTTTCTGAAACTGATACAAACCACAGGTCCTCTAACATCCAATGCTTTTCAGTTTAGAGCGAGAAACGTGTGAGCTTCGTGTACAATGTAGCTTCCTTAGAGCTGAAAAGTGACTGCGTTCACCTAAAACGAAGTCTTGCTTGTAGGAAGACACACGCCGGGCATTTAACTCCGTTTATGAAGGGAAACACAGGGCACAGTTCTCATCCATGAAACACATTCTGCTTTAGAGCAAGAAGCACGCTCTTGATTTCTAGAGACTCTAATACAGAGGGAAACATGAGTGTGCTGAGAACAAAAGAACTGTGTTTCCTACACACACGGACCATATCTAGTTCAACTCTGTTTCTGAAACTGATACAAACCTCAGGTCCACTAACATCCAATGCTTTTCAGTTAAGAGCGAGAAACGTGTGAGCTTCGTGAACAATGTAGCTTCCTTAGAGCTGAAAAGTGACTGCGTTCACCTGAAACGAAGTCTTGCTTGTAGGAAGACACACGCCGGGCATTTAACTCCGTTTATGAAGGGAAACACAGGGCACAGTTCTCATCCATGAAACACATTCTGCTTTAGAGCAAGAAGCACGCTCTTGATTTCTAGAGTCTCTAATACAGAGGGAAACATGAGTGTGCTGAGAACAAAAGAACTGTGTTTCCTACACACACAGACCATATCTAGTTCAACTCTGTTTCTGAAACTGATACAAACCTCAGGTCCACTAACATCCAATGCTTTTCAGTTAAGAGCGAGAAACGTGTGAGCTTCGTGAACAATGTAGCTTCGTTTGAGCTGAACAGTGACTTCGTTTACCTGAAACGAAGTCTTGCTTGAAGAAAGACATAGAGCCTGGCATTTAACTCCATTTCTGAAGGGAAACACACGGCACAGTTCTCATCCATGAAACACAACCTGCTTTAGTGCAAGAAGCACGCTCTTGCTTTCTAGAGTCTCTAATACAGACAGTAACGTGTGTTTGCTTAGAACAAAAGAACTGTGTTTCCTACACACACGGACCATATGTAGTTCAACTCTGAATCTGAAACTGTTACAAACCACAGGTCCTCTAACATCCAATGCTTTTCAGTTAAGAGCGAGAAACGTGTGAGCTTCGTGAACAATGTAGTTTCGATTGAGCTGAAAAGTGACTGTGTTCACCTGAAACGAAGTCTTGCTTGAAGGAAGACACAGAGCCTGGCATTTAACTCCGTTTCTGAAGGGAAACACAGGGCACAGTTCTCATCCATGAAACACAACCTGCTTTAGAGCAAGAAGCACGCGCTTGATTTCTAGAGTCTCTAATACAAAGGGAAACGTGAGTGTGCTCAAAACAAAAGAACTGTGTTTCCTACACACACGGACCATATCTGGTTCAACTCTGTTTCTGAAACTGATAGAATCCACAGGTCCTCTAACATCCAATGCTTTTCAGTGAAAAGCGAGAAACGTGTGAGCTTCGTGAACATTGTAGCTTCGTTTGAGCTGAAAAGTGACTGCGTTTACCTGAAACGAAGTCTTCCTTGTAGGAAGACACACGCCTGGCATTTAACTCCATTTATGAAGGGAAACACAGGGCAGAGTTCTCATCCATGAAACACACTCTGCTTTAGAGCAAGAAGCATGCTCTTGCTTTCTAGAGTCTCTAATACAGAGGAAAACGTGAGTGTGCTCAGAACAAAAGAACTGTGTTTCCTACACACACGGACCATCTGGTTCAACTCTTTTTCTGAAACTGATAGAATCCACAGGTCCTCTAACATCCAATGCTTTTCAGTTAAGAGCGAGAAACGTATGAGCTTCGTGAACAATGTAGCTTCGTTTGAGCTAAAAAGTGACTGCGTTTACCTTAAACCAACTCTTGCTTGTAGAAAGACACAGAGCCTGGCCTTTAACTCCGTTTCTGAAGGGAAACACAGGGCACAGTTCTCACCATGAAACACATTCTGCTTTAGAGCAAGAAGCACGCTCTTGCTTTCTAGTGTCTGTAATACAGAGGGAAACATGAGTTTGCTCAGAATAAAAGAACTCTGTGTCCTACACAGGGACTATATCTACTTCAACTCGGTTTCTGAAACTGATAGCATCGACAGGTCCTCTAACATCTAATGCTTTTCAGTGAAAAGCGAGAAACGTGTGAGCTTCGTGTACAATGTAGCTTCGTTTGAGCTGAAAAGTGTCTTCGTTTACGTGAAACGAAGTCTTGCTTGAAGAAAGACACAGAGCCTGGCATTTAACTCCGTTTCTGAAGGGAAACACACGGTACAGTTCTCATCCATGAAACACAACCTGCTTTAGTGCAAGAAGCACGCTCTTGATTTCTAGAGTCTCTAATACAGAGGGAAACGTGAGTGTGCTCAAAACAAAAGAACTGTGTTTCCTACACACACGGACCATATCTGGTTCAACTCTGTTTATGAAACTGATACAAACCACAGGTCCTCTAACATCCAATGCTTTTCAGTTAAGAGCGAGAAACGTGTGGGCTTCGTGAACAATGTAGCTTCGTTTGAGCTGAAAAGTGATTTCATTTACCTGAAACGAATTCTTGCTTGAAGAAAGACACAGAGCCTGGCATTTAACTCCGTTTCTGAAGGGAAACACACGGTACAGTTCTCATCCATGAAACACACTCTGCTTTAGAGCAAGAAGCACGCTCTTGCTTTCTAGAGTCTCTAATACAGAGGGAAACGTGAGTGTGCTCAGAACAAAACAACTGTGTTTCTTACACACACGGACCATATCTAGTTCAAATTTGTTTCTAAAACTGATAAAAACCTCAGGTCCACTACCATCCAATGCTTTTCAGTTAAGAGCGAGAAACGTGTGAGCTTCGTGAACAATGTAGCTTCGTTGGAGCTGAAAAGTGACTTCGTTTATCTGAAACGAAGTCTTGCTTGAAGAAAGACGCAGAGCCTGGCATTTAACTCCGTTTCTGAAGGGAAACACACGGTACAGTTCTCTTCCATGAAACACAACCTGCTTTAGAGCAAGAAGCACGCTCTTGCTTTCTAGAGTCTCTAATACAGAGGAAAACGTGAGTGTGCTCAGAACAAAAGAACTGTGTTTCCTACACACACGGACCATCTGGTTCAACTCTTTTTCTGAAACTAATAGAATCCACCGGTCCTCTAACATCCAATGCTTTTCAGTTAAGAGCGAGAAACGTATGAGCTTCGTGAACAATGTAGCTTCGTTTGAGCTAAAAAGTGACTGCGTTTACCTTAAACGAACTCTTGCTTGTAGAAAGACACAGAGCCTGGCATTTAACTCCGTTTCTGAAGGGAAACACAGGGCACAGTTCTCACCATGAAACACATTCTGCTTTAGAGCAAGAAGCACGCTCTTGCTTTCTAGAGTCTGTAATACAGAGGGAAACGTGAGTTTGCTCAGAATAAAAGAACTCTGTGTCCTACACAGGGAAGATATCTACTTCAACTCTGTTTCTGAAACTGATACAAACCACAGGTCCTCTAACATCCAATGCTTTTCAGTTAAGAGCGAGAAACGTGTGAGCTTCGTGAAAAATGTAGCTTCGTTTGAGCTGAAATGTGACTGCTTTTACCTGAAACGAAGTCTTGCTTGAAGAAAGACACAGAGCCTGGCATTTAACTCCGTTTCTGAAGTGAAACACACGGCACAGTTCTCATCCATGAAACACAACCTGCTTTAGAGCAAGAAGCATGCTCTTGCTTTCTAGAGTCTCTAATACAGACGGAAACGTGAGTTTGCTCAGAAAAATAGAACTGTGTTTCCTACACACACGGACCATATGTAGTTCAACTCTGATTCTGAAACTGGTACAAACCACAGGTCCTCTAACATCCAATGCTTTTCAGTTTAGAGCGAGAAACGTGTGAGCTTCGTGAACAATGTAGCTTCCTTAGAGCTGAAAAGTGACTGCGTTCACCTGAAACGAAGTCTTGCTTGTAGGAAGACACACGCCGGGCATTTAACTCCGTTTATGAAGGGAAACACAGGGCACAGTTCTCATCCATGAAACACATTCTGCTTTAGAGCAAGAAGCACGCTCTTGATTTCTAGAGTCTCTAATACAGAGGGAAACATGAGTGTGCTGAGAACAAAAGAACTGTGTTTCCTACACACACGGACCATATCTAGTTCAACTCTGTTTCTGAAACTGATAGAATCCACAGTTCCTCTAACATCCAATGCTTTTCAGTGAAATGCAAGAAACGTGTGAGCTTCGTGAACAATGTAGATTCGTTTGAGCAGAAAAGCGACTGCCTTTACCTGAAACGTAGTCTTGCTTGAAGGAAGACACAGAGCCTGGCATTTAACTCCGTTTCTGAAGGGAAACACAGGGCACAGTCCTCATTCATGAAACACACTCTGCTTTAGAGCAAGAAGCACGCTCTTGATTTCTAGAGTCTCTAATACAGAGGGAAACGTAAGTGTGCTCAGAACAAAAGAACTGTGTTTCCTACACACGGACCATATCTAGTTCAACTCTGTTTCTGAAACTGATACAAACCTCAGGTCCACTAACATCCAATGCTTTTCAGTTAAGAGCGAGAAACGTGTGAGCTTCGTGAACAATGTAGCTTCGTTTGAGCTGAAAAGTGACTTCGTTTACCTGAAACGAAGTCTTGCTTGAAGAAAGACATAGAGCCTGGCATTTAACTCCGTTTCTGAAGGGAAACACACGGTACAGTTCTCATCCATGAAACACAACCTGCTTTAGTGCAAGAAGCACGCTCTTGCTTTCTAGAGTCTCTAATACAGACAGAAAGGTGTGTTTGCTTAAAACAAAAGAACTGTGTTTCCTACACACACGGACCATATGTAGTTCAACTCTGATTCTGAAACTGGTACAAACCACAGGTCCTCTAACATCCAATGCTTTTCAGTTAAGAGCGAGAAACGTGTGAGCTTCGTGAACAATGTAGCTTCGATTGTGCTGAAAAGTGACTGTGTTCACCTGAAACGAAGTCTTGCTTGAAGGAAGACACAGAGCCTGGCATTTAACTCCGTTTCTGAAGGGAAACACAGGGCACAGTTCTCATCCATGAAACACACTCTGCTTTAGAGCAAGAAGCACGCTCTTGATTTCTAGAGTCTCTAATACAGAGGGAAACGTGAGTGTGCTCAGAACAAAAGAACTGTGTTTCCTACACACGGACCATATCTAGTTCAACTCTGTTTCTGAAACTGATACAAACCTCAGGTCCACTAACATCCAATGCTTTTCAGTTAAGAGCGAGAAAAGTGTGAGCTTCGTGAACAATGTAGCTTCGTTTGAGCTGAAAAGTGACTTCGTTTACCTGAAACGAAGTCTTGCTTGAAGAAAGACACAGAGCCTGGTATTTAACTCCGTTTCTGAAGGAAACACACAGCACAGTTCTCATCCATGAAACACACTGTGCTTTAGAGCAAGAAGCATGCTCTTGCTTTCTAGAATCTCTAATACAGAGGGAAACTTGAGTGTGCTCAGAACAAAAGAACTGTGTTTCCTACACACACGGACCATATCTGGTTCAACTCTTTTTCTGAAACTGATAGAATCCACAGGTCCTCTAACATCCAATGCTTTTCAGTGAAAAGCAAGAAACGTGTGAGCTTCGTGAACAATGTAGCTTCGTTTGAGCTAAAAAGTGACTGCGTTTACCTTAAACGAACTCTTGCTTGTAGAAAGACACAGAGCCTGGCCTTTATCTCCGTTTCTGAAGGGAAACACATGGCACAGTTCTCATCCATGAAACACATTCTGCTTTAGAGCAAGAAGCACGCTCTTGCTTTCTAGAGTCTGTAATACAGAGGGAAACGTGAGTGTGCTCAGAACAAAAGAACTCTGTTTCCTACACAGGGACTATATCTACTTCAACTCTGTTTCTGAAACTGATACAAACCACAGGTCCTCTAACATCCAATGCTTTTCAGTTAAGAGCGAGAAACGTGTGAGCTTCGTGAACAATGTAGCTTCGTTTGAGCTGAAATGTGACTGTGTTTACCTGAAACGAAGTCTTGCTTGTAGGAAGACACATGACTGGCATTTAACTCCGTTTCTGAAGGGAAACACACGGCAGAGTTCTCATCCATTGATCACACTCTGCTTTAGAGCAAAAAGCACGCACTTGCTTTCTAGATTCTCTAAGACATCAGGAAACATGAGTGTTCTTAGAACAAAAGAATGGTTTTTCCAACACATACGGACCATATCTAGTCCAACTCTGCTTCTGAAACTGATACAAAGCACTGGTCCTCTAACATCCAATGCTTGTTAGTTAAGATGAGAAATGTGTTAGCTTCGTGAACGATATAGTTCATTTGAGCTGAAAAGTGACTGCCCTTACCTGAAATGAACGATTGCTTGTAGGAAAACCCAGAGCCTGGGATACAACTCGATTTCTGAAAGGAAACCCACAGCACAGTTTTCATCCATGAATCACACACTGCAATAGAGCAAGAACCACGCTCTTCTTTTCTAGAGTCTCTAATACAGCAGGAAACGTGATGGTGCTGAGAACAAAAAAACTGTGTTTCCTACACATACGGACCATATCTAGTTCAACTCTTCTGAAACTGACACCAAGCAGAGGTCCTGTAACATGCAATGCTTTTCAATTATGACCGAGAAACGTGTGAGCTTTGTGTATGATGCAGTTTGTTTGACCTGTAAAGTAACTGCCCTTAACTGATACAAAGTCTTGCTTGTAGCAAGACTCAGAGCCTGGGATTTAACTCCATTTCTGAAGTGGAACACACAGCAGAGTTCTCATCCATTGATCAGACTCTGCTTCAGAGCAAGAAGCACGCTCTAGCTTTCTAGAGTCTCTAAGACAGCATGAAACATGAGTATGCTGAGAACAAAAGAACGGTGTTTCCTACACACGGATCATATCTAGTTCAACTCTGTTTCTGAAACTGACACAAACCACAGGTCGTCTAACATCCAATGCTTTTCAGTTAAGAGCGAAAAACGTGTGAGCTTCGTGACCAATGTAGCTTCGTTTGAGCTGAAATGTGACTGCATTTACCGGAAACGAAGTCTTGCTTGTAGGAAGACACACGCCGGGCATTTAACTCCGTTTATGAAGGGAAACACAGGGCACAGTTCTCATCCATGAAACACATTCTGCTTTAGAGCAAGAAGCACGCTCTTGATTTCTAGAGTCTCTAATACAGAGGGAAACATGAGTGTGCTGAGAACAAAAGAACTGTGTTTCCTACACACACGGACCATATCTAGTTCAACTCTGTTTCTGAAACTGATAGAATCCACAGTTCCTCTAACATCCAATGCTTTTCAGTGAAATGCAAGAAACGTGTGAGCTTCGTGAACAATGTAGATTCGTTTGAGCAGAAAAGCGACTGCATTTACCTGAAACGTAGTCTTGCTTGAAGGAAGACACAGAGCCTGGCATTTAACTCCGTTTCTGAAGGGAAACACAGGGCACAGTCCTCATTCATGAAACACACTCTGCTTTAGAGCAAGAAGCACGCTCTTGATTTCTAGAGTCTCTAATACAGAGGGAAACGTGAATGTGCTCAGAACAAAAGAACTGTGTTTCCTACACACGGACCATATCTAGTTCAACTCTGTTTCTGAAACTGATACAAACCTCAGGTCCACTAACATCCAATGCTTTTCAGTTAAGAGCGAGAAACGTGTGAGCTTCGTGAACAATGTAGCTTCGTTTGAGCTGAAAAGTGACTTCGTTTACCTGAAACGAAGTCTTGCTTGAAGAAAGACATAGAGCCTGGCATTTAACTCCGTTTCTGAAGGGAAACACACGGTACAGTTCTCATCCATGAAACACAACCTGCTTTAGTGCAAGAAGCACGCTCTTGCTTTCTAGAGTCTCTAATACAGACAGTAACTTGTGTTTGCTTAGAACAAAAGAACTGTGTTTCCTACACACACGGACCATATGTAGTTCAACTCTGAATCTGAAACTGGTACAAACCACAGGTCCTCTAACATCCAATGCTTTTCAGTTAAGAGCGAGAAACGTGTGAGCTTCGTGAACAATGTAGCTTCGATTGAGCTGAAAAGTGACTGTGTTCACCTGAAACGAAGTCTTGCTTGAAGGAAGACACAGAGCCTGGCATTTAACTCCGTTTCTGAAGGGAAACACAGGGCACAGTTCTCATCCATGAAACACAACCTGCTTTAGAGCAAGAAGCACGCTCTTGATTTCTAGAGTCTCTAATACAAAGGGAAACGTGAGTGTGCTCAAAACAAAGATCTGTGTTTCCTACACACACGGACCATATCTGGTTCAACTCTGTTTCTGAAACTGATAGAATCCACAGGTCCTCTAACATCCAATGCTTTTCAGTGAAAAGCGAGAAACGTGTGAGCTTCGTGAACATTGTAGCTTCGTTTGAGCTGAAAAGTGACTGCGTTTACCTGAAACGAAGTCTTGCTTGTAGGAAGACACACGCCTGGCATTTAACTCCATTTATGAAGGGAAACACAGGGCAGAGTTCTCATCCATGAAACACACTCTGCTTTAGAGCAAGAAGCATGCTCTTGCTTTCTAGAGTCTCTAATACAGAGGAAAACGTGAGTGTGCTCAGAACAAAAGAACTGTGTTTCCTACACACACGGACCATCTGGTTCAACTCTTTTTCTGAAACTGATAGAATCCACAGGTCCTCTAACATCCAATGCTTTTCAGTTAAGAGCGAGAAACGTATGAGCTTCGTGAACAATGTAGCTTCGTTTGAGCTAAAAAGTGACTGCGTTTACCTTAAACCAACTCTTGCTTGTAGAAAGACACAGAGCCTGGCCTTTAACTCCGTTTCTGAAGGGAAACACAGGGCACAGTTCTCACCATGAAACACATTCTGCTTTAGAGCAAGAAGCACGCTCTTGCTTTCTAGTGTCTGTAATACAGAGGGAAACATGAGTTTGCTCAGAATAAAAGAACTCTGTGTCCTACACAGGGACTATATCTACTTCAACTCTGTTTCTGAAACTGATAGCATCGACAGGTCCTCTAACATCTAATGCTTTTCAGTGAAAAGCGAGAAACGTGTGAGCTTCGTGTACAATGTAGCTTCGTTTGAGCTGAAAAGTGTCTTCGTTTACGTGAAACGAAGTCTTGCTTGAAGAAAGACACAGAGCCTGGCATTTAACTCCGTTTCTGAAGGGAAACACACGGTACAGTTCTCATCCATGAAACACACTCTGCTTTAGAGCAAGAAGCACGCTCTTGATTTCTAGAGTCTCTAATACAGAGGGAAACGTGAGTGTGCTCAAAACAAAAGAACTGTGTTTCCTACACACACGGACTATATCTGGTTCAACTCTGTTTATGAAACTGATACAAACCACAGGTCCTCTAACATCCAATGCTTTTCAGTTAAGAGCGAGAAACGTGTGGGCTTCGTGAACAATGTAGCTTCGTTTGAGCTGAAAAGTGATTTCATTTACCTGAAACGAATTCTTGCTTGAAGAAAGACACAGAGCCTGGCATTTAACTCCGTTTCTGAAGGGAAACACACGGTACAGTTCTCATCCATGAAACACACTCTGCTTTAGAGCAAGAAGCACGCTCTTGCTTTCTAGAGTCTCTAATACAGAGGGAAACATGAGTGTGCTCAGAACAAAACAACTGTGTTTCTTACACACACGGACCATATCTAGTTCAAATTTGTTTCTGAAACTGATAAAAACCTCAGGTCCACTACCATCCAATGCTTTTCAGTTAAGAGCGAGAAACGTGTGAGCTTCGTGAACAATGTAGCTTCGTTGGAGCTGAAAAGTGACTTCGTTTATCTGAAACGAAGTCTTGCTTGAAGAAAGACGCAGAGCCTGGCATTTAACTCCGTTTCTGAAGGGAAACACACGGTACAGTTCTCTTCCATGAAACACAACCTGCTTTAGAGCAAGAAGCACGCTCTTGCTTTCTAGAGTCTCTAAAACAGAGGAAAACGTGAGTGTGCTCAGAACAAAAGAACTGTGTTTCCTACACACACGGACCATCTGGTTCAACTCTTTTTCTGAAACTAATAGAATCCACAGGTCCTCTAACATCCAATGCTTTTCAGTTAAGAGCGAGAAACGTATGAGCTTCGTGAACAATGTAGCTTCGTTTGAGCTAAAAAGTGACTGCGTTTATCTTAAACGAACTCTTGCTTGTAGAAAGACACAGAGCCTGGCATTTAACTCCGTTTCTGAAGGGAAACACAGGGCACAGTTCTCACCATGAAACACATTCTGCTTTAGAGCAAGAAGCACGCTCTTGCTTTCTAGAGTCTGTAATACAGAGGGAAACGTGAGTTTGCTCAGAATAAAAGAACTCTGTGTCCTACACAGGGAAGATATCTACTTCAACTCTGTTTCTGAAACTGATACAAACCACAGGTCCTCTAACATCCAATGCTTTTCAGTTAAGAGCGAGAAACGTGTGAGCTTCGTGAAAAATGTAGCTTCGTTTGAGCTGAAATGTGACTGCTTTTACCTGAAACGAAGTCTTGCTTGAAGAAAGACACAGAGCCTGGCATTTAACTCCGTTTCTGAAGGGAAACACATGGTACAGTTCTCATCCATGAAACACAACCTGCTTTAGAGCAAGAAGCATGCTCTTGCTTTCTAGAGTCTCTAATACAGACGGAAACGTGAGTTTGCTCAGAAATAAAGAACTGTGTTTCCTACACACACGGACCATATGTAGTTCAACTCTGATTCTGAAACTGGTACAAACCACAGGTCCTCTAACATCCAATGCTTTTCAGTTTAGAGCGAGAAACGTGTGAGCTTCGTGAACAATGTAGCTTCCTTAGAGCTGAAAAGTGACTGCGTTCACCTGAAACGAAGTCTTGCTTGTAGGAAGACACACGCCGGGCATTTAACTCCGTTTATGAAGGGAAACACAGGGCACAGTTCTCATCCATGAAACACATTCTGCTTTAGAGCAAGAAGCACGCTCTTGATTTCTAGAGTCTCTAATACAGAGGGAAACATGAGTGTGCTGAGAACAAAAGAACTGTGTTTCCTACACACACGGACCATATCTAGTTCAACTCTGTTTCTGAAACTGATACAAACCTCAGGTCCACTAACATCCAATGCTTTTCAGTTAAGAGCGAGAAACGTGTGAGCTTCGTGAACAATGTAGCTTCGTTTGAGCTGAAAAGTGACTTCGTTTACCTGAAACGAAGTCTTGCTTGAAGAAAGACATAGAGCCTGGCATTTAACTCCGTTTCTGAAGGGAAACACACGGTACAGTTCTCATCCATGAAACACAACCTGCTTTAGTGCAAGAAGCACGCTCTTGCTTTCTAGAGTCTCTAATACAGACAGAAAGGTGTGTTTGCTTAGAACAAAAGAACTGTGTTTCCTACCCACACGGACCATATGTAGTTCAACTCTGATTCTGAAACTGGTACAAACCACAGGTCCTCTAACATCCAATGCTTTTCAGTTAAGAGCGAGAAACGTGTGAGCTTCGTGAACAATGTAGCTTCGATTGAGCTGAAAAGTGACTGTGTTCACCTGAAACGAAGTCTTGCTTGAAGGAAGACACAGAGCCTGGCATTTAACTCCGTTTCTGAAGGGAAACACAGGGCACAGTTCTCATCCATGAAACACACTCTGCTTTAGAGCAAGAAGCACGCTCTTGATTTCTAGAGTCTCTAATACAGAGGGAAACGTGAGTGTGCTCAGAACAAAAGAACTGTGTTTCCTACACACGGACCATATCTAGTTCAACTCTGTTTCTGAAACTGATACAAACCTCAGGTCCACTAACATCCAATGCTTTTCAGTTAAGAGCGAGAAACGTGTGAGCTTCGTGAACAATGTAGCTTCGTTTGAGCTGAAAAGTGACTTCGTTTACCTGAAACGAAGTCTTGCTTGAAGAAAGACACAGAGCCTGGTATTTAACTCCGTTTCTGAAGGAAACACACAGCACAGTTCTCATCCATGAAACACACTGTGCTTTAGAGCAAGAAGCACGCTCTTGCTTTCTAGAATCTCTAATACAGAGGGAAACTTGAGTGTGCTCAGAACAAAAGAACTGTGTTTCCTACACACACGGACCATATCTGGTTCAACTCTTTTTCTGAAACTGATAGAATCCACAGGTCCTCTAACATCCAATGCTTTTCAGTGAAAAGCAAGAAACGTGTGAGCTTCGTGAACAATGTAGCTTCGTTTGAGCTAAAAAGTGACTGCGTTTACCTTAAACGAACTCTTGCTTGTAGAAAGACACAGAGCCTGGCCTTTATCTCCGTTTCTGAAGGGAAACACATGGCACAGTTCTCATCCATGAAACACATTCTGCTTTAGAGCAAGAAGCACGCTCTTGCTTTCTAGAGTCTGTAATACAGAGGGAAAGGTGAGTGTGCTCAGAACAAAAGAACTCTGTTTCCTACACAGGGACTATATCTACTTCAACTCTGTTTCTGAAACTGATACAAACCACAGGTCCTCTAACATCCAATGCTTTTCAGTTAAGAGCGAGAAACGTGTGAGCTTCGTGAACAATGTAGCTTCGTTTGAGCTGAAATGTGACTGTGTTTACCTGAAACGAAGTCTTGCTTGTAGGAAGACACATGACTGGCATTTAACTCCGTTTCTGAAGGGAAACACACGGCAGAGTTCTCATCCATTGATCACACTCTGCTTTAGAGCAAAAAGCACGCTCTTGCTTTCTAGATTCTCTAAGACATCAGGAAACATGAGTGTTCTTAGAACAAAAGAATGGTTTTTCCAACACATACGGACCATATCTAGTCCAACTCTGCTTCTGAAACTGATACAAAGCACTGGTCCTCTAACATCCAATGCTTGTTAGTTAAGATGAGAAATGTGTGAGCTTCGTGAACGATATAGTTCATTTGAGCTGAAAAGTGACTGCCCTTACCTGAAATGAACGATTGCTTGTAGGAAAACCCAGAGCCTGGGATACAACTCGATTTCTGAAAGGAAACCCACAGCACAGTTTTCATCCATGAATCACACACTGCAATAGAGCAAGAACCACGCTCTTCTTTTCTAGAGTCTCTAATACAGCAGGAAACGTGATGGTGCTGAGAACAAAAAAACTGTGTTTCCTACACATACGGACCATATCTAGTTCAACTCTTCTGAAACTGACACCAAGCAGAGGTCCTGTAACATGCAATGCTTTTCAATTATGACCGAGAAACGTGTGAGCTTTGTGTATGATGTAGTTTGTTTGACCTGTAAAGTAACTGCCCTTAACTGATACAAAGTCTTGCTTGTAGGAAGACTCAGAGCCTGGGATTTAACTCCATTTCTGAAGTGGAACACACAGCAGAGTTCTCATCCATTGATCAGACTCTGCTTCAGAGCAAGAAGCACGCTCTAGCTTTCTAGAGTCTCTAAGACAGCAGGAAACATGAGTATGCTGAGAACAAAAGAACGGTGTTTCCTACACACGGATCATATCTAGTTCAACTCTGTTTCTGAAACTGACACAAACCACAGGTCGTCTGACATCCAATGCTTTTCAGTTAAGAGCGAAAAACGTGTGAGCTTCGTGACCAATGTAGCTTCGTTTGAGCTGAAATGTGACTGCATTTACCGGAAACGAAGTCTTGCTTGTAGGAAGACACACGCCGGGCATTTAACTCCGTTTATGAAGGGAAACACAGGGCACAGTTCTCATCCATGAAACACATTCTGCTTTAGAGCAAGAAGCACGCTCTTGATTTCTAAAGTCTCTAATACAGAGGGAAACATGAGTGTGCTGAAAACAAAAGAACTGTGTTTCCTACACACACGGACCATATCTAGTTCAACTCTGTTTCTGAAACTGATAGAATCCACAGTTCCTCTAACATCCAATGCTTTTCAGTGAAATGCAAGAAACGTGTGAGCTTCGTGAACAATGTAGATTCGTTTGAGCAGAAAAGCGACTGCATTTACCTGAAACGTAGTCTTGCTTGAAGGAAGACACAGAGCCTGGCATTTAACTCCGTTTCTGAAGGGAAACACAGGGCACAGTCCTCATTCATGAAACACACTCTGCTTTAGAGCAAGAAGCACGCTCTTGATTTCTAGAGTCTCTCATACAGAGGGAAACGTGAGTGTGCTCAGAACAAAAGAACTGTGTTTCCTACACACGGACCATATCTAGTTCAACTCTGTTTCTGAAACTGATACAAACCTCAGGTCCACTAACATCCAATGCTTTTCAGTTAAGAGCGAGAAACGTGTGAGCTTCGTGAACAATGTAGCTTCGTTTGAGCTGAAAAGTGACTTCGTTTACCTGAAACGAAGTCTTGCTTGAAGAAAGACATAGAGCCTGGCATTTAACTCCGTTTCTGAAGGGAAACACACGGTACAGTTCTCATCCATGAAACACAACCTGCTTTAGTGCAAGAAGCACGCTCTTGCTTTCTAGAGTCTCTAATACAGACAGTAAAGTGTGTTTGCTTAGAACAAAAGAACTGTGTTTCCTACACACACGGACCATATGTAGTTCAACTCTGAATCTGAAACTGGTACAAACCACAGGTCCTCTAACATCCAATGCTTTTCAGTTAAGAGCGAGAAACGTGTGAGCTTCGTGAACAATGTAGCTTCGATTGAGCTGAAAAGTGACTGTGTTCACCTGAAACGAAGTCTTGCTTGAAGGAAGACACAGAGCCTGGCATTTAACTCCGTTTCTGAAGGGAAACACAGGGCACAGTTCTCATCCATGAAACACAACCTGCTTTAGAGCAAGAAGCACGCTCTTGATTTCTAGAGTCTCTAATACAAAGGGAAACGTGAGTGTGCTCAAAACAAAGAACTGTGTTTCCTACACACACGGACCATATCTGGTTCAACTCTGTTTCTGAAACTGATAGAATCCACAGGTCCTCTAACATCCAATGCTTTTCAGTGAAAAGCAAGAAACGTGTGAGCTTCGTGAACATTGTAGCTTCGTTTGAGCTGAAAAGTGACTGCGTTTACCTGAAACGAAGTCTTGCTTGTAGGAAGACACACGCCTGGCATTTAACTCCATTTATGAAGGGAAACACAGGGCAGAGTTCTCATCCATGAAACACACTCTGCTTTAGAGCAAGAAGCATGCTCTTGCTTTCTAGAGTCTCTAATACAGAGGAAAACGTGAGTGTGCTCAGAACAAAAGAACTGTGTTTCCTACACACACGGACCATCTGGTTCAACTCTTTTTCTGAAACTGATAGAATCCACAGGTCCTCTAACATCCAATGCTTTTCAGTTAAGAGCGAGAAACGTATGAGCTTCGTGAACAATGTAGCTTCGTTTGAGCTAAAAAGTGACTGCGTTTACCTTAAACCAACTCTTGCTTGTAGAAAGACACAGAGCCTGGCCTTTAACTCCGTTTCTGAAGGGAAACACAGGGCACAGTTCTCACCATGAAACACATTCTGCTTTAGAGCAAGAAGCACGCTCTTGCTTTCTAGTGTCTGTAATACAGATGGAAACATGAGTTTGCTCAGAATAAAAGAACTCTGTGTCCTACACAGGGACTATATCTACTTCAACTCTGTTTCTGAAACTGATAGCATCGACAGGTCCTCTAACATCTAATGCTTTTCAGTGAAAAGCGAGAAACGTGTGAGCTTCGTGTACAATGTAGCTTCGTTTGAGCTGAAAAGTGTCTTCGTTTACGTGAAACGAAGTCTTGCTTGAAGAAAGACACAGAGCCTGGCATTTAACTCCGTTTCTGAAGGGAAACACACGGTACAGTTCTCATCCATGAAACACACTCTGCTTTAGAGCAAGAAGCACGCTCTTGATTTCTAGAGTCTCTAATACAGAGGGAAACGTGAGTGTGCTCAAAACAAAAGAACTGTGTTTCCTACACACACGGACCATATCTGGTTCAACTCTGTTTATGAAACTGATACAAACCACAGGTCCTCTAACATCCAATGCTTTTCAGTTAAGAGCGAGAAACGTGTGGGCTTCGTGAACAATGTAGCTTCGTTTGAGCTGAAAAGTGATTTCATTTACCTGAAACGAATTCTTGCTTGAAGAAAGACACAGAGCCTGGCATTTAACTCCGTTTCTGAAGGGAAACACACGGTACAGTTCTCATCCATGAAACACACTCTGCTTTAGAGCAAGAAGCACGCTCTTGCTTTCTAGAGTCTCTAATACAGAGGGAAACGTGAGTGTGCTCAGAACAAAACAACTGTGTTTCTTACACACACGGACCATATCTAGTTCAAATTTGTTTCTGAAACTGATAAAAACCTCAGGTCCACTACCATCCAATGCTTTTCAGTTAAGAGCGAGAAACGTGTGAGCTTCGTGAACAATGTAGCTTCGTTGGAGCTGAAAAGTGACTTCGTTTATCTGAAACGAAGTCTTGCTTGAAGAAAGACACAGAGCCTGGCATTTAACTCCGTTTCTGAAGGGAAACACACGGTACAGTTCTCTTCCATGAAACACAACCTGCTTTAGAGCAAGAAGCACGCTCTTGATTTCTAGAGTCTCTAATACAAAGGGAAACGTGAGTTTGCTCAGAATAAAAGAACTCTGTGTCCTACACAGGGAAGATATCTACTTCAACTCTGTTTCTGAAACTGATACAAACCACAGGTCCTCTAACATCCAATGCTTTTCAGTTTAGAGCGAGAAACGTGTGAGCTTCGTGAACAATGTAGCTTCCTTAGAGCTGAAAAGTGACAGCGTTCACCTGAAACGAAGTCTGGCTTGTAGGAAGACACACGCCGGGCATTTAACTCCGTTTATGAAGGGAAACACAGGGCACAGTTCTCATCCATGAAACACATTCTGCTTTAGAGCAAGAAGCACGCTCTTGATTTCTAGAGTGTCTAATACAGAGGGAAACATGAGTGTGCTGAGAACAAAAGAACTGTGTTTCCTACACACACGGACCATATCTAGTTCAACTCTGTTTCTGAAACTGATACAAACCTCAGGTCCACTAACATCCAATGCTTTTCAGTTAAGAGCGAGAAACGTGTGAGCTTCGTGAACAATGTAGCTTCGTTTGAGCTGAAAAGTGACTTCGTTTACCTGAAACGAAGTCTTGCTTGAAGAAAGACATAGAGCCTGGCATTTAACTCCGTTTCTGAAGGGAAACACACGGTACAGTTCTCATCCATGAAACACAACCTGCTTTAGTGCAAGAAGCACGCTCTTGCTTTCTAGAGTCTCTAATACAGACAGTAACGTGTGTTTGCTTAGAACAAAAGAACTGTGTTTCCTACACACACGGACCATATGTAGTTCAACTCTGAATCTGAAACTGGTACAAACCACAGGTCCTCTAACATCCAATGCTTTTCAGTTAAGAGCGAGAAACGTGTGAGCTTCGTGAACAATGTAGCTTCGATTGAGCTGAAAAGTGACTGTGTTCACCTGAAACGAAGTCTTGCTTGAAGGAAGACACAGAGCCTGGCATTTAACTCCGTTTCTGAAGGGAAACACAGGGCACAGTTCTCATCCATGAAACACAACCTGCTTTAGAGCAAGAAGCACGCTCTTGATTTCTAGAGTCTCTAATACAAAGGGAAACGTGAGTGTGCTCAAAACAAAAGAACTGTGTTTCCTACACACACGGACCATATCTGGTTCAACTCTGTTTCTGAAACTGATAGAATCCACAGGTCCTCTAACATCCAATGCTTTTCAGTGAAAAGCGAGAAACGTGTGAGCTTCGTGAACATTGTAGCTTCGTTTGAGCTGAAAAGTGACTGCGTTTACCTGAAACGAAGTCTTGCTTGTAGGAAGACACACGCCTGGCATTTAACTCCATTTATGAAGGGAAACACAGGGCAGAGTTCTCATCCATGAAACACACTCTGCTTTAGAGCAAGAAGCATGCTCTTGCTTTCTAGAGTCTCTAATACAGAGGAAAACGTGAGTGTGCTCAGAACAAAAGAACTGTGTTTCCTACACACACGGACCATCTGGTTCAACTCTTTTTCTGAAACTGATAGAATCCACAGGTCCTCTAACATCCAATGCTTTTCAGTTAAGAGCGAGAAACGTATGAGCTTCGTGAACAATGTAGCTTCGTTTGAGCTAAAAAGTGACTGCGTTTACCTTAAACGAACTCTCGCTTGTAGAAAGACACAGAGCCTGGCCTTTAACTCCGTTTCTGAAGGGAAACACAGGGCACAGTTCTCACCATGAAACACATTCTGCTTTAGAGCAAGAAGCACGGTCTTGCTTTCTAGTGTCTGTAATACAGAGGGAAACATGAGTTTGCTCAGAATAAAAGAACTCTGTGTCCTACACAGGGACTATATCTACTTCAACTCTGTTTCTGAAACTGATAGCATCGACAGGTCCTCTAACATCTAATGCTTTTCAGTGAAAAGCAAGAAACGTGTGAGCTTCGTGTACAATGTAGCTTCGTTTGAGCTGAAAAGTGTCTTCGTTTACGTGAAACGAAGTCTTGCTTGAAGAAAGACACAGAGCCTGGCATTTAACTCCGTTTCTGAAGGGAAACACACGGTACAGTTCTCATCCATGAAACACACTCTGCTTTAGAGCAAGAAGCACGCTCTTGATTTCTAGAGTCTCTAATACAGAGGGAAACGTGAGTGTGCTCAAAACAAAAGAACTCTGTTTCCTACACACACGGACCATATCTGGTTCAACTCTGTTTATGAAACTGATACAAACCACAGGTCCTCTAACATCCAATGCTTTTCAGTTAAGAGCGAGAAACGTGTGGGCTTCGTGAACAATGTAGCTTCGTTTGAGCTGAAAAGTGATTTCATTTACCTGAAACGAATTCTTGCTTGAAGAAAGACACAGAGCCTGGCATTTAACTCCGTTTCTGAAGGGAAACACACGGTACAGTTCTCATCCATGAAACACACTCTGCTTTAGAGCAAGAAGCACGCTCTTGCTTTCTAGAGTCTCTAATACAGAGGGAAACGTGAGTGTGCTCAGAACAAAACAACTGTGTTTCTTACACACACGGACCATATCTAGTTCAAATTTGTTTCTGAAACTGATAAAAACCTCAGGTCCACTACCATCCAATCCTTTTCAATTAAGAGCGAGAAACGTGTGAGCTTCGTGAACAATGTAGCTTCGTTTGAGCTGAAAAGTGACTGCGTTTACCTGAAACGAAGTCTTGCTTGTAGGAAGACACATGCCTGGCATTTAACTCCATTTATGAAGGGAAACACAGGGCAGAGTTCTCATCCATGAAACACACTCTGCTTTAGAGCAAGAAGCACGCTCTTGCTTTCTAGAGTCTCTAAAACAGAGGAAAACGTGAGTGTGCTCAGAACAAAAGAACTGTGTTTCCTACACACACGGACCATCTGGTTCAACTCTTTTTCTGAAACTAATAGAATCCACAGGTCCTCTAACATCCAATGCTTTTCAGTTAAGAGCGAGAAACGTATGAGCTTCGTGAACAATGTAGCTTCGTTTGAGCTAAAAAGTGACTGCGTTTACCTTAAACGAACTCTTGCTTGTAGAAAGACACAGAGCCTGGCCTTTAACTCCGTTTCTGAAGGGAAACACAGGGCACAGTTCTCACCATGAAACACATTCTGCTTTAGAGCAAGAAGCACGCTCTTGCTTTCTAGAGTCTGTAATACAGAGGGAAACGTGAGTTTGCTCAGAATAAAAGAACTCTGTGTCCTACACAGGGAAGATATCTACTTCAACTCTGTTTCTGAAACTGATACAAACCACAGGTCCTCTAACATCCAATGCTTTTCAGTTAAGAGCGAGAAACGTGTGAGCTTCGTGAAAAATGTAGCTTCGTTTGAGCTGAAATGTGACTGCTTTTACCTGAAACGAAGTCTTGCTTGAAGAAAGACACAGAGCCTGTCATTTAACTCCGTTTCTGAAGGGAAACACATGGTACAGTTCTCATCCATGAAACACAACCTGCTTTAGAGCAAGAAGCATGCTCTTGCTTTCTAGAGTCTCTAATACAGACGGAAACGTGAGTTTGCTCAGAAATAAAGAACTGTGTTTCCTACACACACGGACCATATGTAGTTCAACTCTGATTCTGAAACTGGTACAAACCACAGGTCCTCTAACATCCAATGCTTTTCAGTTTAGAGCGAGAAACGTGTGAGCTTCGTGAACAATGTAGCTTCCTTAGAGCTGAAAAGTGACTGCGTTCACCTGAAACGAAGTCTTGCTTGTAGGAAGACACACGCCGGGCATTTAACTCCGTTTATGAAGGGAAACACAGGGCACAGTTCTCATCCATGAAACACATTCTGCTTTAGAGCAAGAAGCACGCTCTTGATTTCTAGAGTCTCTAATACAGAGGGAAACATGAGTGTGCTGAGAACAAAAGAACTGTGTTTCCTACACACACGGACCATATCTAGTTCAACTCTGTTTCTGAAACTGATAGAATCCACAGTTCCTCTAATATCCAATGCTTTTCAGTGAAATGCAAGAAACGTGTGAGCTTCATGAACAATGTAGATTCCTTTGAGCAGAAAAGCGACTGCGTTTACCTGAAACGTAGTCTTGCTTGAAGGAAGACACAGAGCCTGGCATTTAACTCCGTTTCTGAAGGGAAACACAGGGCACAGTCCTCATTCATGAAACACACTCTGCTTTAGAGCAAGAAGCACGCTCTTGATTTCTAGAGTCTCTAATACAGAGGGAAACGTGAGTGTGCTCAGAACAAAAGAACTGTGTTTCCTACACACGGACCATATCTAGTTCAACTCTGTTTCTGAAACTGATACAAACCTCAGGTCCACTAACATCCAATGCTTTTCAGTTAAGAGCGAGAAACGTGTGTGCTTCGTGAACAATGTAGCTTCGTTTGAGCTGAAAAGTGTCTTCGTTTACCTGAAACGAAGTCTTGCTTGAAGAAAGACATAGAGCCTGGCATTTAACTCCGTTTCTGAAGGGAAACACACGGTACAGTTCTCATCCATGAAACACAACCTGCTTTAGTGCAAGAAGCACGCTCTTGCTTTCTAGAGTCTCTAATACAGACAGAAAGGTGTGTTTGCTTAGAACAAAAGAACTGTGTTTCCTACACACACGGACCTTATGTAGTTCAACTCTGATTCTGAAACTGGTACAAACCACAGGTCCTCTAACATCCAATGCTTTTCAGTTAAGAGCGAGAAACGTGTGAGCTTCATGAACAATGTAGCTTCGATTGAGCTGAAAAGTGACTGTGTTCACCTGAAACGAAGTCTTGCTTGAAGGAAGACACAGAGCCTGGCATTTAACTCCGTTTCTGAAGGGAAACACAGGGCACAGTTCTCATCCATGAAACACACTCTGCTTTAGAGCAAGAAGCATGCTCTTGAGTTCTAGAGTCTCTAATACAGAGGGAAACGTGAGTGTGCTCAGAACAAAAGAACTGTGTTTCCTACACACGGACCATATCTAGTTCAACTCTGTTTCTGAAACTGATACAAACCTCAGGTCCACTAACATCCAATGCTTTTCAGTTAAGAGCGAGAAACGTGTGAGCTTCGTGAAAAATGTAGCTTCATTTGAGCTGAAATGTGACTGCTTTTACCTGAAACGAAGTCTTGCTTGAAGAAAGACACAGAGCCTGGCATTTAACTCCGTTTCTGAAGGGAAACACATGGTACAGTTATCATCCATGAAACACAACCTGCTTTAGAGCAAGAAGCACGCTCTTGATTTCTAGAGTCTCTAATACAAAGGGAAACGTGAGTGTGCTCAAAACAAAAGAACTGTGTTTCCTACACACACGGACCATATCTGGTTCAACTCTGTTTCTGAAACTGATAGAATCCACAGGTCCTCTAACATCCAATGCTTTTCAGTGAAAAGCGAGAAACGTGTGAGCTTCGTGAACATTGTAGCTTCGTTTGAGCTGAAAAGTGACTGCGTTTACCTGAAACGAAGTCTTGCTTGTAGGAAGACACACGCCTGGCATTTAACTCCATTTATGAAGGGAAACACAGGGCAGAGTTCTCATCCATGAAACACACTCTGCTTTAGAGCAAGAAGCATGCTCTTGCTTTCTAGAGTCTCTAATACAGAGGAAAACGTGAGTGTGCTCAGAACAAAAGAACTGTGTTTCCTACACACACGGACCATCTGGTTCAACTCTTTTTCTGAAACTGATAGAATCCACAGGTCCTCTAACATCCAATGCTTTTCAGTTAAGAGCGAGAAACGTATGAGCTTCGTGAACAATGTAGCTTCGTTTGAGCTAAAAAGTGACTGCGTTTACCTTAAACGAACTCTTGCTTGTAGAAAGACACAGAGCCTGGCCTTTAACTCCGTTTCTGAAGGGAAACACAGGGCACAGTTCTCACCATGAAACACATTCTGCTTTAGAGCAAGAAGCACGCTCTTGCTTTCTAGTGTCTGTAATACAGAGGGAAACATGAGTTTGCTCAGAATAAAAGAACTCTGTGTCCTACACAGGGACTATATCTACTTCAACTCTGTTTCTGAAACTGATAGCATCGACAGGTCCTCTAACATCTAATGCTTTTCAGTGAAAAGCGAGAAACGTGTGAGCTTCGTGTACAATGTAGCTTCGTTTGAGCTGAAAAGTGTCTTCGTTTACGTGAAACGAAGTCTTGCTTGAAGAAAGACACAGAGCCTGGCATTTAACTCCGTTTCTGAAGGGAAACACACGGTACAGTTCTCATCCATGAAACACACTCTGCTTTAGAGCAAGAAGCACGCTCTTGATTTCTAGAGTCTCTAATACAGAGGGAAACGTGAGTGTGCTCAAAACAAAAGAACTGTGTTTCCTACACACACGGACCATATCTGGTTCAACTCTGTTTATGAAACTGATACAAACCACAGGTCCTCTAACATCCAATGCTTTTCAGTTAAGAGCGAGAAACGTGTGGGCTTCGTGAACAATGTAGCTTCGTTTGAGCTGAAAAGTGATTTCATTTACCTGAAACGAATTCTTGCTTGAAGAAAGACACAGAGCCTGGCATTTAACTCCGTTTCTGAAGGGAAACACACGGTACAGTTCTCATCCATGAAACACACTCTGCTTTAGAGCAAGAAGCACGCTCTTGCTTTCTAGAGTCTCTAATACAGAGGGAAACGTGAGTGTGCTCAGAACAAAACAACTGTGTTTCTTACACACACGGACCCTATCTAGTTCAAATTTGTTTCTGAAACTGATAAAAACCTCAGGTCCACTACCATCCAATCCTTTTCAGTTAAGAGCGAGAAACGTGTGAGCTTCGTGAACAATGTAGCTTCGTTGGAGCTGAAAAGTGACTTCGTTTATCTGAAACGAAGTCTTGCTTGAAGAAAGACACAGAGCCTGGCATTTAACTCCGTTTCTGAAGGGAAACACACGGTACAGTTCTCTTCCATGAAACACAACCTGCTTTAGAGCAAGAAGCACGCTCTTGATTTCTAGAGTCTCTAATAGAGAGGGAAACGTGAGTGTGCTCAAAACAAAAGAACTGTGTTTCCTACACACACGGACCATATCTGGTTCAACTCTGTTTCTGAAACTGATAGAATCCACAGGTCCTCTAACATCCAATGCTTTTCAGTGAAAAGCGAGAAACGTGTGAGCTTCGTGAACAATGTAGCTTCGTTTGAGCTGAAAAGTGACTGCGTTTACCTGAAACGAAGTCTTGCTTGTAGGAAGACACACGCCTGGCATTTAACTCCATTTATGAAGGGAAACACAGGGCAGAGTTCTCATCCATGAAACACACTCTGCTTTAGAGCAAGAAGCACGCTCTTGCTTTCTAGAGTCTCTAAAACAGAGGAAAACGTGAGTGTGCTCAGAACAAAAGAACTGTGTTTCCTACACACACGGACCATCTGGTTCAACTCTTTTTCTGAAACTAATAGAATCCACAGGTCCTCTAACATCCAATGATTTTCAGTTAAGAGCGAGAAACGTATGAGCTTCGTGAACAATGTAGCTTCGTTTGAGCTAAAAAGTGACTGCGTTTACCTTAAACGAACTCTTGCTTGTAGAAAGACACAGAGCCTGGCCTTTAACTCCGTTTCTGAAGGGAAACACACGGCACAGTTCTCACCATGAAACACATTCTGCTTTAGAGCAAGAAGCACGCTCTTGCTTTCTAGAGTCTGTAATACAGAGGGAAACGTGAGTTTGCTCAGAATAAAAGAACTCTGTGTCCTACACAGGGAAGATATCTACTTCAACTCTGTTTCTGAAACTGATACAAACCACAGGTCCTCTAACATCCAATGCTTTTCAGTTAAGAGCGAGAAACGTGTGAGCTTCGTGAAAAATGTAGCTTCGTTTGAGCTGAAATGTGACTGCTTTTACCTGAAACGAAGTCTTGCTTGAAGAAAGACACAGAGCCTGGCATTTAACTCCGTTTCTGAAGGGAAACACATGGTACAGTTCTCATCCATGAAACACAACCTGCTTTAGAGCAAGAAGCATGCTCTTGCTTTCTAGAGTCTCTAATACAGACGGAAACGTGAGTTTGCTCAGAAATAAAGAACTGTGTTTCCTACACACACGGACCATATGTAGTTCAACTCTGATTCTGAAACTGGTACAAACCACAGGTCCTCTAACATCCAATGCTTTTCAGTTTAGAGCGAGAAACGTGTGAGCTTCGTGAACAATGTAGCTTCCTTAGAGCTGAAAAGTGACTGCGTTCACCTGAAACGAAGTCTTGCTTGTAGGAAGACACACGCCGGGCATTTAACTCCGTTTATGAAGGGAAACACAGGGCACAGTTCTCATCCATGAAACACATTCTGCTTTAGAGCAAGAAGCACGCTCTTGATTTCTAGAGTCTCTAATACAGAGGGAAACATGAGTGTGCTGAGAACAAAAGAACTGTGTTTCCTACACACACGGACCATATCTAGTTCAACTCTGTTTCTGAAACTGATAGAATCCACAGTTCCTCTAATATCCAAATCTTTTCAGTGAAATGCAAGAAACGTGTGAGCTTCATGAACAATGTAGATTCCTTTGAGCAGAAAAGCGACTGCGTTTACCTGAAACGTAGTCTTGCTTGAAGGAAGACACAGAGCCTGGCATTTAACTCCGTTTCTGAAGGGAAACACAGGGCACAGTCCTCATTCATGAAACACACTCTGCTTTAGAGCAAGAAGCACGCTCTTGATTTCTAGAGTCTCTAATACAGAGGGAAACGTGAGTGTGCTCAGAACAAAAGAACTGTGTTTCCTACACACGGACCATATCTAGTTCAACTCTGTTTCTGAAACTGATACAAACCTCAGGTCCACTAACATCCAATGCTTTTCAGTTAAGAGCGAGAAACGTGTGTGCTTCGTGAACAATGTAGCTTCGTTTGAGCTGAAAAGTGTCTTCGTTTACCTGAAACGAAGTCTTGCTTGAAGAAAGACATAGAGCCTGGCATTTAACTCCGTTTCTGAAGGGAAACACACGGTACAGTTCTCATCCATGGAACACAACCTGCTTTAGTGCAAGAAGCACGCTCTTGCTTTCTAGAGTCTCTAATACAGACAGAAAGGTGTGTTTGCTTAGAACAAAAGAACTGTGTTTCCTACACACACGGACCATATGTAGTTCAACTCTGATTCTGAAACTGGTACAAACCACAGGTCCTCTAACATCCAATGCTTTTCAGTTAAGAGCGAGAAACGTGTGAGCTTCGTGAACAATGTAGCTTCGATTGAGCTGAAAAGTGACTGTGTTCACCTGAAACGAAGTCTTGCTTGAAGGAAGACACAGAGCCTGGCATTTAACTCCGTTTCTGAAGGGAAACACAGGGCACAGTTCTCATCCATGAAACACACTCTGCTTTAGAGCAAGAAGCATGCTCTTGATTTCTAGAGTCTCTAATACAGAGGGAAACGTGAGTGTGCTCAGAACAAAAGAACTGTGTTTCCTACACACGGACCATATCTAGTTCAACTCTGTTTCTGAAACTGATACAAACCTCAGGTCCACTAACATCCAATGCTTTTCAGTTAAGAGCGAGAAACGTGTGAGCTTCGTGAAAAATGTAGCTTCATTTGAGCTGAAATGTGACTGCTTTTACCTGAAACGAAGTCTTGCTTGAAGAAAGACACAGAGCCTGGCATTTAACTCCGTTTCTGAAGGGAAACACATGGTACAGTTATCATCCATGAAACACAACCTGCTTTAGAGCAAGAAGCACGCTCTTGATTTCTAGAGTCTCTAATACAAAGGGAAACGTGAGTGTGCTCAAAACAAAAGAACTGTGTTTCCTACACACACGGACCATATCTGGTTCAACTCTGTTTCTGAAACTGATAGAATCCACAGGTCCTCTAACATCCAATGCTTTTCAGTGAAAAGCGAGAAACGTGTGAGCTTCGTGAACATTGTAGCTTCGTTTGAGCTGAAAAGTGACTGCGTTTACCTGAAACGAAGTCTTGCTTGTAGGAAGACACACGCCTGGCATTTAACTCCATTTATGAAGGGAAACACAGGGCAGAGTTCTCATCCATGAAACACACTCTGCTTTAGAGCAAGAAGCATGCTCTTGCTTTCTAGAGTCTCTAATACAGAGGAAAACGTGAGTGTGCTCAGAACAAAAGAACTGTGTTTCCTACACACACGGACCATCTGGTTCAACTCTTTTTCTGAAACTGATAGAATCCACAGGTCCTCTAACATCCAATGCTTTTCAGTTAAGAGCGAGAAACGTATGAGCTTCGTGAACAATGTAGCTTCGTTTGAGCTAAAAAGTGACTGCGTTTACCTTAAACCAACTCTTGCTTGTAGAAAGACACAGAGCCTGGCCTTTAACTCCGTTTCTGAAGGGAAACACAGGGCACAGTTCTCACCATGAAACACATTCTGCTTTAGAGCAAGAAGCACGCTCTTGCTTTCTAGTGTCTGTAATACAGAGGGAAACATGAGTTTGCTCAGAATAAAAGAACTCTGTGTCCTACACAGGGACTATATCTACTTCAACTCTGTTTCTGAAACTGATAGCATCGACAGGTCCTCTAACATCTAATGCTTTTCAGTGAAAAGGGAGAAACGTGTGAGCTTCGTGTACAATGTAGCTTCGTTTGAGCTGAAAAGTGTCTTCGTTTACGTGAAACGAAGTCTTGCTTGAAGAAAGACACAGAGCCTGGCATTTAACTCCGTTTCTGAAGGGAAACACACGGTACAGTTCTCATCCATGAAACACACTCTGCTTTAGAGCAAGAAGCACGCTCTTGATTTCTAGAGTCTCTAATACAGAGGGAAACGTGAGTGTGCTCAAAACAAAAGAACTGTGTTTCCTACACACACGGACCATATCTGGTTCAACTCTGTTTATGAAACTGATACAAACCACAGGTCCTCTAACATCCAATGCTTTTCAGTTAAGAGCGAGAAACGTGTGGGCTTCGTGAACAATGTAGCTTCGTTTGAGCTGAAAAGTGATTTCATTTACCTGAAACGAATTCTTGCTTGAAGAAAGACACAGAGCCTGGCATTTAACTCCGTTTCTGAAGGGAAACACACGGTACAGTTCTCATCCATGAAACACACTCTACTTTAGAGCAAGAAGCACGCTCTTGCTTTCTAGAGTCTCTAATACAGAGGGAAACGTGAGTGTGCTCAGAACAAAACAACTGTGTTTCGTACACACGGGGACCCTATCTAGTTCAAATATGTTTCTGAAACTGATAAAAACCTCAGGTCCACTACCATCCAATCCTTTTCAGTTAAGAGCGAGAAACGTGTGAGCTTCGTGAACAATGTAGCTTCGTTGGAGCTGAAAAGTGACTTCGTTTATCTGAAACGAAGTCTTGCTTGAAGAAAGACACAGAGCCTGGCATTTAACTCCGTTTCTGAAGGGAAACACATGGTACAGTTCTCTTCCATGAAACACAACCTGCTTTAGAGCAAGAAGCACGCTCTTGCTTTCTAGAATCTCTAATACAGACGGAAACGTGAGTTTGCTCAGAACAAAAGAACTGTGTTTCCTACACACACGGACCATATATAGTTCAACTCTGATTCTGAAACTGGTACAAACCACAGGTCCTCTAACATCCAATGCTTTTCAGTTAAGAGCGAGAAACGTGTGAGTTTCGTGAACAATGTAGCTTCGTTTGAGCTGAAAAGTGACTGCGTTTAAATGAAACGAATTCTTGCTTGAAGAAAGACACAGAGCCTGGCATTTAACTCCGTTTCTGAAGGAAACACACAGCACAGTTCTCATCCATGAAACACACTGTGCTTTAGAGCAAGAAGCACGCTCTTGCTTTCTAGAACCTCTAATACAGAGGGAAACGTGAGTGTGCTCAGAACAAAAGAACTGTGTTTCCTACACACACGGACCATATCTGGTTCAACTCTTTTTCTGAAACTGATAGAATCCACAGGTCCTCTAACATCCAATGCTTTTCAGTGAAAAGCGAGATACGTGTGAGCTTCGTGAACAATGTAGCTTTGTTTGAGCTAAAAAGTGACTGTGTTTACCTTAAACGAAGTCTTGCTTGTAGGAAGACACATGACTGGCATTTAACTCCGTTTCTGAAGGGAAACATATGGCAGAGTTCTCATCCGTTGATCACACTCTGCTTTAGAGCAAAAAGCACGCTCTTGCTTTCTAGATTCTCTAAGACAGCAGGAAACATGAGTGTGCTTAGAACAAAAGAATGGTTTTTCCAACACATACGGACCATATCTAGTCTAACTCTGCTTCTGAAACTGATACAAAGCACTGGTCCTCTAATATCCAATGCTTGTTAGTTAAGATGAGAAATGTGTTAGCTTCGTGAACGATATAGTTCATTTGAGCTGAAAAGTGACTGCCCTTACCTGAAATGAAGACCTGCTTGTAGGAAAACCCAGAGCTTGGGATTTAACTCGATTTCTGAAAGGAAACCCACAGCACAGTTTTCATCCATGAATCACACACTGCAATAGAGCAAGAAGCACGCTCTTCTTTTCTAGAGTCTCTAATACAGCAGGAAACGTGATTGTGCTCAGAACAAAAAAACTGTGTTTCCTACACATACGGACCATATCTAGTTCAACTCTTCTGAAACTGACACAAAGCACAGGTCCTGTAACATGCAATGCTTTTCAATTATGACCGAGAAACATGTGAGTTTTGTGTATGATGTAGTTCGTTTGACCTGTAAAGTAACTGCCCTTAACTGATACAAAGTCTTGCTTGTAGGAAGACTCAGAGCCTGGGATTTAACTCCATTTCTGAAGTGGAACACACAGCAGAGTTCTCATCCATTGATCACACATTGCTTCAGAGCAAGAAGCACGCTCTAGCTTTCTAGATTCTCTAATACAGCAGGAAACGTGAGTATGCTGAGAACAAAAGAACGGTGTTTCCTACACACGGATCATATCTAGTTCAACTCTGTTTCTGAAACTGATACAAACCACACGTCGTCTAACATCCAATGCTTTTCAGATAAGAGCGAGAAACGTGTGAGCTTCGTGACCAATGTAGCTTCGTTAGAGCTGAAATGTGACTGCATTTACCTGAAACGAAGTCTTGCTTGTAGGAAGACACACGCCTGGCATTTAACTCCGTTTCTGAAGGGAAACACAGGGCAGAGTTCTCATCCATGAAACACACTCTGCTTTAGAGCAAGAAGCACGCTCATGATTTCTAGAGTCTCTAATACAGAGGGAAACGTGAGTGTGCTCAGAACAAAAGTACTGTGTTTCCTACACACGGACCATATCTAGTTCAACTCTGTTTATGAAACTGATACAAACCTCAGGTCCACTAACATCCAATGCTTTTCAGTTAAGTGCGAGAAACGTGTGAGCTTCGTGAACAATGTAGCTTCGTTTGAGCTGAAAAGTGACTGCGTTCACCTGAAATGAAGTCTTGCTTGTAGGAAGACACACGCCTGGCATTTAACTCCGTTTCTGAAGGGAAACACAGGGCACAGTTCTCATCCATGAAACACACTCTGCTTTAGAGCAAGAAGCACGCTCTTGATTTCTAGAGTCTCTAATACAGAGGGAAATGTGAGTGTGCTCAGAACAAAAGAACTGTGTTTCCTACACACGGACCATATCTAGTTCAACTCTGTTTCTGAAACTGATACAAACCTCAGGTCCACTAACATCCAATGCTTTTCAGTTAAGAGCGAGAAACGTGTGAGCTTCGTGAACAATGTAGCTTTGTTTGAGCTGAAAAGTGACTTCGTTTACCTGAAACGAAGTCTTGCTTGAAGAAAGACACAGAGCCTGGCATTTAACTCCGTTTCTGAAGGGAAACACAGGGCACAGTTCTCATCCATGAAACACACTCTGCTTTAGAGCAAGAAGCACGCTCTTGATTTCTAGAGTCTCTAATACAGAGGGAAACGTGAGTGTGCTCAGAACAAAAGAACTGTGTTTCCTACACACACGGACCATATCTAGTTAAACTCTGTTTCTGAAACTGATACAAACCACAGCTCATCTAACATCCAATGCTTTTCAGTTAAGAGCGAGAAACGTGTGAGTTTCGTGAACAATGTAGCTTCGTTTGAGGTGAAAAGTGACTGTGTTTACCTGAAATGAATTCTTGCTTGAAGAAAGACACAGAGCCTGGCATTTAACTCCGTTTCTGAAGGAAACACACAGCACAGTTCTCATCCATGAAACACACTGTGCTTTAGAGCAAGAAGCACGCTCTTGCTTTCTAGAATCTGTAATACAGACGGAAACGTGAGTGTGCTCAGAATAAAAGAACTCTGTTTCCTACACAGGGACTATATCTACTTCAACTCTGTTTCTGAAAGTGATACAAACCACAGGTCCTCTAACATCCAATGCTTTTCAGTTAAGAGCGAGAAACGTGTGAGCTTCGTGAACAATGTAGCTTCGTTTGAGCTGAAATGTGACTGCTTTTACCTGAAACGAAGTCTTGCTTGAAGAAAGACACAGAGCCTGGCATTTATCTCCGTTTCTGAAGGGAAACACATGGTACAGTTCTCATCCATGAAACACAACCTGCTTTAGAGCAAGAAACATGCTCTTGCTTTCTAGAGTCTCTAATACAGACGGAAACGTAAGTTTGCTCAGAACAAAAGAACTGTGTTTCCTACACACACGCACCATATGTAGTTCAACTCTGATTCTGAAACTGATACAAACCACAGGTCCTCTAACATCCAATGCTTTTCAGTTAAGAGCGAGAAACGTGTGAGCTTCGTGAACAATGTAGCTTCGATTGAGCTGAAAAGTGACTGCGTTCACCTGAAACGAAGTCTTGCTTGTAGGAAGACACACGCCTGGCATTTAACTCCGTTTATGAAGGGAAACACAGGGCAGAGTTCTCATCCATGAAACACACTCTGCTTTAGAACATGAAGCACTCTCTTGATTTCTAGAGTCTCTAATACAGAGGGAAACGTGAGTGTGCTCAGAACAAAGAACTGTGTTTCCTACACACACGGACCATATCTAGTTCAACTCTGTTTCTGAAACTGATAGAATCCACAGTTCCTCTAACATCCAATGCTTTTCAGTGAAATGCAAGAAACGTGTGAGCTTCGTGAACAATGTAGATTCGTTTGAGCTGAAAAGCGACTGCGTTTACCTGAAACCTAGTCTTGCTTGAAGTAAGACACAAAGCCTGGCATTTAACTCCATTCCTGAAGGGAAACACAGGGCACAGTTCTCATCCATGAAACACACTCTGCTTTAGAGCAAGAAGCACGCTCTTGATTTCTAGAGTCTCTAATACAGAGGGAAACGTGAGTGTGCTCAGAACAAAAGAACTGTGTTTCCTACACACGGACCATATCTAGTTCAACTCTGTTTCTGAAACTGATACAAACCTCAGGTCCACTAACATCCAATGCTTTTCAGTTAAGAGCGAGAAACGTGTGAGCTTCGTGAACAATGTAGCTTCGTTTGAGCTGAAAAGTGACTGCGTTTACCTGAAACGAAGTCTTGCTTGAAGAAAGACACAGAGCCTGGCATTTAACTCCGTTTCTGAAGGGAAACACAGGGCACAGTTCTCATCCATGAAACACACTCTGCTTTAGAGCAAGAAGCACGCTCTTGATTTCTAGAGTCTCTAATACAGAGGGAAACGTGAGTGTGCTCAGAACAAAAGAACTGTGTTTCCTACACACACGGACCATATCTAGTTAAACTCTGTTTCTGAAACTGATACAAACCACAGGTCATCTAACATCCAATGCTTTTCAGTTAAGAGCGAGAAACGTGTGAGTTTCGTGAACAAAGTAGCTTCGATTGAGCTGAAAAGTGACTGCATTCACCTGAAACGAAGTCTTGATTGTAGGAAGACACACGCCTGGCATTTAACTCCGTTTCTGAAGGGAAACACACGGCACATTTCTCATCCATGAAACACACTCTGCTTTAGAGCAAGAAGCATGCTCTTGATTTCTAGAGTCTCTAATACAGAGGGAAACATGAGTGTGCTCAGAACAAAAGAACTGTGTTTCCTACACACACGGACCATATCTAGTTCAACTCTGTTTCTGAAACTGATACAAACCACAGGTCCTCTAACATCCAATGCTTTTCAGTTAAGAGCGAGAAACGTGTGAGTTTCGTGAACAATGTAGCTTCGTTTGAGCTGAAAAGTGACTGCGTTTACCTGAAACGTAGTCTTGATTGAAGGAAGACACAGAGCCTGGCATTTAACTCCGTTCTTGAAGGGAAACACCGGGCACAGTTCTCATCCATGAAACACACTCTGCTTTAGAGCAAGAAGCACGCTCTTGATTTCTAGAGTCTCTAATACAGAGGGAAACGTGAGTGTGCTCAGAACAAAAGAACTGTGTTTCCTACACACGGACCATATCTAGTTCAACTCTGTTTCTGAAACTGATACAAACCTCAGGTCCACTAACATCCAATGCTTTTCAGTTAAGAGCGAGAAACGTGTGAGCTTCGTGAACAAAGTAGCTTCGTTTGAGCTGAAAAGTGACTGCATTCACCTGAAACGAAGTCTTGCTTGTAGGAAGACACACGCCTGGCATTTAACTCCGTTTCTGAAGGTAAACACACGGCACAGTTCTCATCCATGAAACACACTCTGCTTTACAGCAAGAAGCATGCTCTTGATTTCTAGAGTCTCTAATACAGAGGGAAACATGAGTGTGCTCAGAACAAAAGAACTGTGTTTCCTACACACACGGACCATATCTAGTTCAACTCTGTTTCTGAAACTGATACAAACCACAGGTCCTCTAACATCCAATGCTTTTCAGTTAAGAGCGAGAAACGTGTGAGATTTGTGAACAATGTAGCTTCGTTTGAGGTGAAAAGTGATGCGTTTACCTGAAACGAAGTCTTGCTTGAAGAAAGACACAGAGCCTGGCATTTAACTCCGTTTCTGAAGGGAAACACACGGTACAGTTCTCATC
>CATKUP010000923.1:0-38681 GCA_949786385.1 Onychomys leucogaster
ACATTAAGTATTATGGTCTTGTTTTTATGTAAAAGTTTCAGTTCTACTCAAGAAAATGTTAATTGACAACTGTAATTCTTTTTTTAAATCTTTGGGGGCCCATTCCCCATCCCCCAAATAAATACACAAAGCTTTATTCTTGCTTATAGATGCCTGGCCTTAGCTTGGCTTGTTTCTAGCCAGCTTTTCTAACTTAAATTATCCTGTTTCTCTTTAAATATTTTTGCCCCCTGGCTTTTTACTTTTATTCTATATATCTTTCTTTCCTTCTTACTCTGGCTGGCTGGGTGGCTGGGTGGCTGGTACTTGGCATCCTCCTCTCCTTCTCCTTTACTGACTCCTGCATCTTCCCCATTTATTCTCTCTGCCTGCCAGCCCTGCCTATTTCTCTCTCCTGCCTAGCCATTGACCACTCAGCTCTTTATTAGGCCAATCAGGTATTTTAGACAAAATAACACAGCTTTACAGAGTTAAAAAAATGCAACATAAAAAATGCAATACATCTTTGCATCCTTAGACAAATATTCCACAGCATAAATGAATGTCACACATCTTAAACTAATATTCCACAGCAGTTTACTTGTCATAATATTCACTAAAATATAATGCATTTTAGGACATATATCATAGGTATATGCTAAAGTGTCTTTATGGAAATCATTCTATGCCTTATGGAGTAAATATATCTGAGCATTGGAATTATGACTATCTGAAACAGAGCTGAGTAAAACATCTACAAGATGTCTGACCACCCATTCAGACATGAAATGAACATTTGATACCTTAAAATATGGATAGCTAGCAATGTGATGTAGAATTTTATTCATGTATTTTAGTTATTATGGAGGGTTTCCCCCTTTTTTTCCATTTCCCCACATTTAAGTCACAGCATGCAATCAAGATGGAAAATTATGAAATTATTGTACACTCAGTGTGAGTCCCTTGGAAATATTGTGAAAAGTGGAGTAAATCACTGTTTTCAACACCACAGGATGGTTCTATTTTAAATGCATAATCAGGTGGTACCATTCATTTTTTGTACTCCTATTGACTCTGAGGAAAGCCATTAATGCATTTATTTATAGTGTTCACAGTTTGTTTTGATTTCATTTCTTTCCATGATATCCTCAGGTCAAATTTATGACTTGATTATTTCTTCTGGATTTGCTTAGTGAACTAACTCATTTATACTTACTAAGACATTTCAATTCATTTTTTCTCTTTATTTTAATTAACAACTCTTCACATTAGATCAATATAAGAACAACAAAAACAACACTAAATTACTGTTTATTTTCTAAAGTAGTTATGTTGTGAAAGTGACTTCCAACTCCTAAAAGTGCTTTGTTGTGATAAATTTAGCAACTCCTATTATTTTCAAACACTTTAGCAAAGAGTTTTGTGATATGAAGTAACATTTCAACTGGTGACTAATTTGTGTTAGATAATTTTCATTCATACATGTCTCCCAGATATCATCATAATCTAAATACAGAAAACATTTGGTTGTTTTCAGATGTTCTTATAAGTCTTTTCTAGAGTTTACCATTAGTTACTCTGATGGCAACATTGAAGTCCATCCATTATGATGGTTGCCATTGATGAAATGCAGACACACACCCTCAGATCATTGTGGCTTCTTTTCTTATATTCTCTAAATACAGTGCATCTTACATTTTGTTAGTACCTGGTCTACACACGAAGAAGGCAAACCAGCTTCCACTATCTTTCCTGGTCACACTTCAACTACCCTGCCAGACTTTCTAAGTTGAAAATGGAGCTGTTGATAACTCAAAACCACCTAGAGGAAAAAGAAGCAATGGAGTTGACTGCCAGTCCTAGCTGAACCAAGATTGCAGATGGTCTCCTAGCTAACTTTATTTGCCTATAGAATACAAGAAAAATATGTAAAGGAACCAGTGACTGAGTACATTGAAAACCAGAAGCTCAAGAGAAGCCTAATAAGTTAGTTTTGATTAAGACAAAATTTTTATGGTACTTTGTCTGAAGGGAACATTTAGCAAACTTAAAATCGCCACCAACTACAAAGAACTCCATAGCAAATGACTCTCTGATACACTGAGAGTAGGATGGGAAACAGTTTTAAAATGGAGTATTAGTGAAAGATGGAAGGCAGCAATGGATTTATCAGACACAGAGAAGAAGGGCATTGGAGTTTGTATTGGCAGAAAAATTAGCAGCATTATCCTCTGGAATAACATGAGCAAAATAACTGAGTAAATGTTAGATTTGACGTCTCAGATCACCAGGCAGATTGTGAAAGTCCCAATAGTTTATGTTTTGCCTCTAATGAAACAGGAGAAAAGAGATGAGATAAAAAAGAGAATGGTGAGTTTCCCACAGACTCTAGGAGACATTTAAAATAAGTTAATTGCTGGGAAAATAAAGTTACTCATGTAGCTCACCAATTGGATAAATCAATGGAGTACATTCCTACATTTCAGAACAAGGAAGTCACTCAGGTAGTTTAACCTCAGCAAAAAGGGGAACATGACTTTCCACTTTGTGACTGTGACTGGTTATGTTCTATGGCCTTTAACAATACTTTAAGTATGAAAAGAAAAGATCAAAAGATTAATTTTAGAATAGATAAACTTAACGAGCAGTAACTGAGCCAATTATCCACACTCAGTATAGTAGGGACTTTTGAAATGGTAAGATCAAAATTCTCATGTACTTGACTGCTTTCAAAGTTCTGTGACCTTTAACTAACTTTAAAAAAATGGCATTTATCTACAAATAAATCTGCAAAATACTTACCAATTTATTGTTGATCAAATTTGTTAAAATCACCAATATCTAAGAAACTATTGAAAACAGAGCAGGCCAAGGATGTTAAATGGGTAAATCATTGTGTGCTGTAGAGTATCAAGAATATGACATTCTGGGCTGGAGAGATGGCTCAACCATTAAAGGCTAGGCTCACAACCAAAATATAAGAATATGATGTTTTTAAAAAGTAGATACAAGTAGAAATATTAATATATTTTAATTAATAATAATTTAATGTTTATTTAATTGCAACAAACATACTTGTTATACAAAATATAAGTGATATTAAAATCTCATGTTCTGATAATGAAAATGCAAAATGATAAGTTCCTGGCAAAGCTTTTTGTCAGTATTGGTCTTAGAATACAACCGTATTGTGTGTGTGTGTGTGTGTGTGTGTGTGTGTGTGTGTGTGTGTGTGTGTGTGTTTGTACCCAGGTTAACTATGTCCTCTGCCACTGAGCTGTACCCCTGGCATCATTATCTGACTATTCGATTCATTTCCGTTCCATTGGGTTAATATGGCAGAGCCTGATTTCTAGTATTTCACCCCTCTGAGTGCCCTAAATAATATCCTATTTTCTTCTCTACCCTGCATATGTCTCTGTGAGTTCCCCCTTGAATTGCAACTGGAAGTCTTTCACTTTAGAAGTCTGATTGATAGTGTTTGTCACAGAAAATCAAAAGTACATGTCATGACTGGTATAACTTATTTAGTTATTTTTGCATGAAATATATTTATTCAATTTTTATTATTTATATTTCTAAGATAGTATTTTCTATGTATTAAAATCTGAATGAAACTTAAAATTTAGTAAGCAAACTTCAGTGTATTTTACTTAGGATTTAACAATAAAAATGTTTTTGTAAATACCATGTGGATTTATATCTGTAAATAAACACTTAGTTTTCTGTCTTTATTATGCTTCAGTGAGCCTCCCTTGTAGATATTGCAGTTCACATATGGTGGGATTGTTATTCCTCAGACAAGTCCCTTCCTTCACACTCATGTTGCTCTGAGGTCATGTGTTTCTGATTTTAGTGTTGCTAGTACATGCATTCAATGGTTTGTATTTTGGAGTAAATCATTGTGTGTATTATAAAGAATTACATATAAAAGTTCGTGTTCGTAAACTTTAGACATGCTATTATTCTGAAAAAACAGGATAGATTGTCTCCTCATTTACCTAAAGATTTTATTAAATTTCATATGTGTTTTCTGTATTTATATCATTTCTCCCTACCTTTTTTCTTTTGAACACCTTCTATGATGCCCCCTCCTCTCATTTCCCTCTCAAAGTTATAGTACCTTTTTCTTTCATTATTACTGTTATACACACACACACACACACACACACACACACACAAACATATATTCTGATGATTCTGTTTAGTATGGTTCTTCTTTATGTACATGTTATAAAGGCAGAGAACTTGGTATTGGATAAGAAACTTCTGGCTCATCAATGGGGAAGATTGATACTCCCTCTCTCAGAAGTCTTAATTGTAGCTCCTCACTTAGGGGTGGAATTTCCACCTCCATACTAGCATGTCATCTGGTATTGTCATTGTTTTGGTCTTATTTAGAAATTTAAACATATTTTGAGATTTCATAAACCTAGCTTTCTTATCAAATATAGAAGAGACTGTCTCAGAGTAAACCCCCTGATCCTCTGGCCCTTACAATCTTTCTGTCCCTCTTGTGCATGTATTTCTTCAATACAGGAATAGATCATGCTTGATTTTTTTAGTATCAAAGCACTAACAATATCTGTAGATTCTAGTTGGAAAGAAGTCCATAACAAGGAAGTTAAATTTTATCCATCTAATTTAATCACACTTGTGTCCCCTTCTGGATCATCGAGCACTAACAGTCCTTATGATAACGTCCACTTGACCTTTTGTTACTTTCAGCAGTGGATAAAGACTCATGGGACTAATGAAGCTTTACTTTCTTTTCAGTAACAATGGAGGATATATTATAGATATTTGGTTTGAGGAACATCAATAGGGGAAAATGTAGTTGTTTTTATTGTGGTGCACATCCTACCATCCTGGAAGTTATTTTCTTTCACAGTATATTTATTTTATATCTTTAGACATGAATAATAAAGTTGTGGTTCCCAAGGATATTATGGTTTAGTGAAAAGTTAAGAAACATTAGAGATTAAAAAGTCTGTTCATGCCTAGCTCTGCAGTATGATTTTTGACACTCAAGCTTTGCAGCTGTTGCTCCCCCTGTTAGCTTTATTTGTTTGACAGTGAGCAGCCATGAAAGTCTATCCAGTTATTTTTCTGATGGTAATTGTCAGAGTTTCCTAGATGCCTTCATCATCTGCCCCTTTTGTCTGCAGTGGAATATGCCTTCTGGACTTCGGCAGTTAAAAACCTGCACTAGCCCTTAATTCCTGCTCGTGGCTCACACAGCACTGAAACAGTAATGCCCTCTTAGGTCACCTTCAGCCAGTTTGCAGCTCTCGGGAATCATTCTGAATTCTCCAGGACTCCTGTTGCCCACTCTTCCAAATCTTCTGTTGGAATGATTGGATGTCACAACCTTAAGGGACTGGCATGAGAAACAAATACACCGATGGTTATTGAAAAGTCCTCTGGAGACAGACCTCTTTACCCACTGAGTTGTATGACAGTCAGTGAATTAACTGCGTCATGAATATCGGCCATAAGACTGTGAATCATATTAACACTACTCTGGGTCAGTAATTCTTCAAAGGCTGTAAATCCAGCATGTCTCCTTGATTACGTCTGTCCTTTGAAGCTACCACAGAAGCATGGAAAATGAAATAAAAGTTGGCCAGGCTTAAATTGTAAAATCCCCATTTTGCAAGTTTAGTCCAATTTTCAACAGCCAATACCTAGTGTGAGCCCTCAGCTCATTCCAGAACCCCAGGCATACTGATTTAACAGTATTGGGCCCTGTCTTTTTTGTTTTTCTAGATGGGTAGATTTCATGAGATCTCTTGTTGTTTCTCTAAAGTTATGCTATGATCACTTACTGTTTAAGTAGAATTTTAGAAAATCTATCATTTAACACAAGCATTTTTATAGAATTTAATTCTAAAAGTATTCAGAAATCAACATTCCTTTTTGTCAAAAACTACATTTTTTATTCATTTTACATACTAATCACAGAGTCCCCTCCCTTCTGTCCACCCCCCAGCATTCTCTTCACAACCCCGCCCCCAGCTTCAATGCTCAGAAAAGGTAAGGCCTCCTATGGGGAATCAGCAGAGCCTGGAATCAGTTGAGGCAGATCCAAGCCTCTCCTCCTGCCTCAAGGCTGTTCAAGGTGTCCCATCATAGGTAATGAGCTCCAAAAAGACAGCTCATGTACCAGGAATGGATCCTGATCCCACTGCCAGGGGACTCCTTAAGCAGATCAAGCTACCCAACCAACTCGCTTATGCAGAGGGCCTAGTCCAGACCCTTGGAGGCTCCACAGCTATTGGTCTAAAGTTCATGAGTTGCAACTAGCTTGGTTTGGTTGTCTCTGTAGGTTTCCCCATCATGATCTTGATTCCCCTTGCTCATAAAATTCCTCTTCCCTTCCATCAGTTACTGCATGAAGGTTCTACAATGACAGTTAAGGTATTCACCATTCTGATCAATGAGGTAAGCCAACTCAGGCATACTCTCCAATATAGCCAGTAGTCTAAGGTGAGGTCATCTTTGTGGATTCCTGGGAATCTCCATAGCACCAGACCTCTCCCTATCCCCATGAAATCTCCCTCTATCAAGGTATCTCTTTCATTGTTCTCCCACTCTGTCTGTGTTCCAGCTCTTCCATCCCATTCTCCTATGTTCTCATCCCCAATCCCATATACTCTATGGCCAGCCCTCACCCCAGTTTACTCATAGAGATTTCATCTATTTTTGCTTCCCTAGGCAATCCATGTGTCTCTCTTAGGATCCTCCTTGTTAGCTAGCTTCCCTGGATGTCTGGGTTGTAGTCTGTCCTTCCTTTGCTTTACATCTAATATCCACTTATGAGTGAGCACATACAGTATTTGTCTTTCTGAGTCTGGATTATGTCACTCAGGATATTTTCTAGTTCCATCCATTTCCCTGCAAATTTCATGATATCATTGTTTTTTACTGCTGAGTCATACTCCATTATGTATATATACCACATTTTCTTTATCTATTCTTTGGTTGAGGGGCATCTAGATTGTTTCCAGGTTCTGGCTATTATGAACAATGCTGCTATTAAATTAGTTGAGCAAGTGTCCGTGTGATATGATTGAGCATTCCTTGGGTATATGCCCAAGAATGGTATCATTGGGTCTTGAGGTAGACTGATTCCAATTTTCTGGGAAACTGCCATATCGATTTCCAAAGTGGCTGTACAAGTTTGCACTCCCACCAGCAGTGCAGGAGTTTTCCCCTTGCTTCACATCCTCTTTAACATAAGGTGTCATCAGGTTTTTTTGTCTTTTTTTTTTTTTTTTTTTTTTTTTTTTTTTTTTTAATCTTAGCCATTCTGACATGTATAAGATGGCTCTCACAGTTTTTTTTTTTTTTTTTTTTTTTTAGATCCTTCTGGCTCTGCCTCTGAGTGCTGGGATTAAAGGCATGCGCCACCACTGCCTGGCCTCAGAGTTGTTTTGATTTGCATTTCCCTGATGACTAAGGATGCTGAGCCATTTGAGATTCTTTAATTGAGAATTCTCTGTTTAGCTCTGCAGCCCATCTTTTAATTGGCTTGTTCATTATTTTGATGTCTTGTTTCTTAAGTTCTTTATATATTTTGGAGATCAACCCTCTGTCAGATGTGGGGTTGGTGAAGATCTTTTCCCATTCTGTAGACTATTGTTTTGTTTTTCCTGTGTCCTTTGCCTTACAAAGATTCTCAGTTTCAGGAGGACCCATTTGTTAAATTGCTGCTCTCAGCATCTGTGTTATATTTAGGAAGAGGTCTCCTGTGCCAGTGCATTCAAGGCTACTTTCTTTCTCTTCTATCAGGTTAAATGTAACTGGATTTATGTTGAGGTCTTTGATTTATTTGGACTTGTTTTGTGAGTGGCAATAGATGTGAATCTATTTGCAGTCTTCTACATATTGACATCCAGATGTACCAGCACCATTTGATGAAGATGCTTCCTTTTTTGGCTTCTTTGTAAAAAAAAAAAAAAAAACAAAAACAAAAAAACCCCCAGATAGATGTTCATAGATGTGCGGATTAATGCTAGGCTCTTCAGTTCAATTTCATTGGTCCACATGTTGGGTTTTATGCCAATACCAAACTTTTTATTACTATAGCTCTATAGTAGAGCTTGAGGTCAGGGGTATTGATGCCTCCAGAAGTTGCTTTATTGAACAGAATTGTTTTAGAAATTAACATTTCTAATAAAATAATCTAAAGATGGACATCTTCCATTATATAGAAGGATTCAAATAATTGATTCAAAATGTCCTGCATTATGACAATGTAGGAGTTATTATTTGAGTTTATTTTTAAGTAAGTTTTTAAAATCAGATATTTAATTAGTACAGAAAATAATTTAGAATTTCTATGAAGAATGCTAAGACCATTTCCATAAAGGTTCTGCAGCCAGAAAACCTGCTGTATTTCCAAGACCACAGTGCTGTGAAGTTCCTAACCTTGCAAAGCCCTTTCCTGAATTGCAGCAAGCCAAACCAATCAAGTCATTCATTTTCATCAACATTGTCATTGATGTATGTAGTAGGACAGACCTAGAAGGTCAATGAAATTTGTGGGCATACATGAGCTACAAAGATGGTGCTGAAAGGAAGTTAGCTCAAGCTATTTACACAGAGATTAGATACAAATGGCGCCAAGAGGAAGTTAGTTTGGGTTGTTTACACTGAGAGTAGACACAAGGATGGTGCTGAGAGGAAGTTAGTTTAAGTTGTTTATGCTGAGATAAGATACTAAGATCAGTCGATGATGTCAGTGCATAAACAACTCGTAAACAAGAAAATGAGTATCGAATGACCTTTAAAATAATTGCTTGGTTCCTTCACCCCCTCCTAGGGTTCTGAGATTTTTGCTCTAAAAGAGGCTTACTGCCTAACAATAAAGGAGCTCATGCTTGGCTTGAGTTCCCAATGTGTCTGATTGTCTCTGGATAAGAGGAAGGCTGGGAAATGGGCGAGTGGCACACTTACCTTTCCTTGGTTCCAGACCATCTCTTCAGAGGTGACCCAAGTTCCCAGTGGGGCAGGACCCCACTGAAATTGGCTCAGACCAGTAGCCAAGGTATGCACATAACATATTCCTTGAGAGCCAAACTGGAGTCTGCCTGAGGGCCTAGCAACAGGAGCTATCAGAGTTCCTAGTCAATGTCAGAGTTCCTAATCATGTCAAGTCTTCCTGAGGACCTAGCAACAAACAGTCTCACAGTTCCTGATCATGCCCAGCCAATGAGGGATGACCACACAGACTGGGTGCTGGGAGGAGAATATATAAGTCCTACCCGGTTATTAAATAAATGAGTTCGTTACTTGCTTTCAACAGACTCCTAGTGTCTGTGTCACTGATGCCACATCTCCTCACCCCCTTTGCAGAGGCAGCCTTTAGAATCCAATCAACAGATGTACACCTATACTCAGTGTGAAATTTTTGCCAGTTCTCTGTATGGTTCTATCCACTTTCCCTAAATTTTGTGTTAGCTATCATATTTTATTTCTGAAAGAAAAACCATTTCATAATACTCTATGAACAGCTTTCTAATATGGGAGGGGTGCAAAGTTACTAAGTGCCTCCATTCATCATTTATTATGTAAAGGATTCAAATGCAAAATGAAAATCTTATGATGTGCTTGGCTCATAAGAGTGTATCAAAAATAAAGGTGATTGGACACTTTGCATATTGATACATAGAAGTGAGTTCCTGTTGCACAGAAGACAAACAGATTTCTTAGAACCATTTAACCCAAAGGGTGGAGAACAATGTGTACTTCTGATTAATAAGTAGATTGGAACTCTGAAGTATAGTGTCACTTTGTGCTCATTTGCTGAATGTATAAAGCTTTACAATGGTTAGTTTTATGAAACATACATTCTTGATTCCATATTTGATTCTTTTGAAAAGATTTGTTAGAAATGCTGGAAATAACTTACTTTTGTCAACACATTGTAATTAACCACTTATTTTTAGAGCTGAATGTTAATGAGTCATTTCATGTTCTTAATTAAAAGTGGCTGAGAGTGACACTAAGCTGTAGAACAAATGGACAAATTAAGTCCATTTTGCATGATAGTTCATTGGCCTTTAAATACATAGTTTAAATGCTGAAATTAAGCCCCCAAATTAATACCATAACAAAAAGAATCAAACCTAGTATACACAAGATTTTTTAAGACAAAGAATCACATGAAATCTGTATTTTTTCATTTAATAACTGAAAATTTTGTACAAATCAATCTCAATTACTATTCTCTTTTATTTACTTTTTAAATCACACAGATGCTAGCTGCTTGTCATTTACATCCTACACCATGTTACTCACTCACCACACTATTTTATTTGCTATTCTTACCTAATTAGTTTTTTATATGTTAATTTATTTATCACAGTTCACTATATTCGTATTATTCTGTTTTTCACCTTCTAACTAAATTTTACTCTTCAAAACTCAATAATTAAAAAAATTATTAAGGAAAAATTGTAGAAGGTGAATTATTTTTAAGATTCAAGATTTAGTAAGGATATAGGAAGAAATAAGGATACTACTTTATAACATGAATCTTAAAAGGTCTTATTAATAGAAAACCTGGAGCCAGATATTCAGCTGAAAGTTGAAAGACTGGAGAGCAGAGCAAGCTAGCCAGTAGTTCTCATCTTAATAAAATCTTCAGCCTCAAGAGCATGACTTGCTGTTTCCTCATGCCTTATATGTCATTCTCTGCCTAGACATCACTTCCTGAGTTTAAGGGCATGTGTGCTTCCCAAATACTTTAATCCCAAAGGCATGGGATTAAAAGTATGTGCCATGCCACTGGGCAGTGGTGGCACATGCCTTTAATCCCAGCACTCAGGAGACAGACCCAGACAGATCTCTGTGAGTTTGAGGCCAGCCTGGGCTACCAAATGAGTTCCAGGAAAGGTGCAAAGCCTTGCTCTGTTCTCAGTCTGGCCTTGAACTCACAGAGATCTGGATGGATCTCTGCCTCCCTAGTGCTAGGATTAAGGGTGTGTGCCATCACTCTCTGGCCTCTATGTCTAATCTAGTGGCTGGCTCTGTCCTCTGATCCCCAGATAAGTTTTATTGGAGTACACAATATGTCACCACATTTCTCCTTTTTTTGGCTAACACAATAAAAGAAGGTCATAACTAATATCAAAAAACTATATACAATAAGTCTAATAACTATATACAATATATACAGTCAAGAATTATATTAACAATATCTAGTCCATTAACATTTGACAGATTCAGATAAAATACTCCATTATTTAGCCTATTTTGGTGAGTTCAAAATGTACCTAATTCACTTTCGATCATGCCTTATATTATCAACAGAAAACTATCTTTGGATGTCTTTCAAATTTATACATTTACACACTTTAGTGAGTTTTTTAATGAAATTTTTAAACAAGAAAAACTTTCTTCACCCCCCCCTCCATTGGTCCACATGCTGTTTTTTTCTCTCTCCTTTTTTAATTTATTATATTTGTGTTTTAATTTTACACATCAGCCATGGGTTCCCCTGTCCTCCCCCTTCTGCTCCTGCCCTCAACTTCCCCCTAGTCCCTCCCCTCCATTGCCATCTCCTCCAGGGCCAAGACTCCCCTGGGGATTCAATTCAACCTGGTAGATTCAGTACAGGCAGGTCCAGTTCCCTCCTTCCAGTCTGAGCAAAGTGTCCCTGTGTAAGCCCAAGGTTCCAAACAGCCAGCTCATGCACTAAGGACAGGTCCCACTGCCTGGATGCCTCCCAAACAGTTCAAGCTATTCAGTTGTCTCACTGATCCAGAGGGCCTGATCTAGCAGGGGGCTCCACAGCTTTTGGTTCATAATTCCTGTGCTTCCATTCATTTGGCTATTTGTCCCTGTGCTTTTCCAATCTTTGTCTCAACAATTCACACTCTTACAGTCCCTCCTCTTTATCGACAATTGGACTCCTGGAGCGCCACCTGGGGCCTGGCCAAGGATCTCTTCATTCCCTTCCATCAGTTATTGGATAAGAGTTCCAGCATGACCTTTAGGGTGTTTGCTCAGCCATGTTCATACCAGTATTGTTTGTAATAGCCAGAACCTGGAAACAACCTAGATGCCCTTCAACTGAAGAATGGATAAAGAAAATATGGTACATATACACAATGGAGTACTACTCAGCAGAGAAAAACAATGTCATCATGAGGTTTGCAGGCAAATGGATGGATCTAGAAAAAATCATCCTGAGTGAGGTAACTCAGACTCAGAAGGACCAACATGGTATGTACTCACTCATAGTAGGATACTAGATGTAAAACAAAGATGACTAGACTGCTACACAACTCCAGGGAGGCTACCTAGAAAACGGGACCCTAGGAAAGACACAGGGATCACCCAATGACAGAGAAATGGATGAGATCTACATGAACAACCTAGACGACAGTGGGGGTAATGAAGGGCAAGGTTCGAGGGAAAGAAAGCTTTGGGGAGCAGGAGATTCTAGCTGGATCAAGAACAGAAAGGGAGAACAAGGAATAACAGACCATTATAAATGAAGACCACATGAGAACAGGAAGAGGCAGAGTACTGGAGAGGTCCCCAGAAATCCACAATGATACATCCTCTGTAGACTGCTAGCAAGAAAAACTTTCTAATCTTCAACTCCCTCAGATACTCAAGAAGGAAAAAATATTAACTGAGCAAGCAGGGAGAGCAAACAACTGACTTCCAAACAATGTGAAAAATGATAGAAACAGCTGTCTACTTGAACAGTCACCTAAGATTTTCCTGCAATGTTGAGGCATTCATCTTCAGCCTATAGGTTTAACATATGTGACAGGCTCTATGAAGCAGGATTTTCTAAAGGGCCTACCTACGTTGTCTTGACAAGGTTTGGCAGTACTTTCTTTTGTGTCCTGCTTGTCCATTTTGGATAGTATATTGTCAGCAGTCGATGTAAGGCCATTTTCTTGCCCAGAGGATAATTTGCCACAATGAAAGTAAACTCCATATGGAATTTCTTCAATGCCCATCATCTTCTCTAAAGCAGATTAGTGGTGCCAGGGCAGACATGTCTCATTGTCATAAAAAAAAGAAAAAAAAATCTATGTTATTAAAATATCTTAAATTCCATATTCTGTAGATCTCTGAAGTCTTTGAAGATGACCTGTGCATCTAACATCTCTGTTTGATCTTGAAAACATACCTAAGTACAAGTTTGATTGTAATGACTAACTACTAGCTTTTATTTCTTTACATTCTAATTATTGGTAATAATAACTTTCAAGTACTAGCGATTTGCATTATATTGATAAATAAACTGTATAGGTATAATACTTTTAACAAGAACAGAAATATATATAGTATTTTCTAACAAAATCAATCTCTAATTTGTATAAATATACATAATTTTTATACATTATACAAATCCAATCTAATGTAAAATATTTAAAACTAGTCGTTGTCTTTTAGAAGTAGATTCAATAATCTATTTTTTAATCTTATAATACCCATATTTTCTCTTCTATGTTTTCAGAGTAGATTCAGTAGTCTATTCTTTATCCATCACTTCTCTATCTTTTTTCAGAGTAGATTCAATAATCTTTTATCCTATCATATCTATATGCTCTTTTTTCTTTTCAGAGTAGATTCAATAATCTACCCTTTATCTATCATTTCTCTAATTTTTTTGTTTCTGAATAGTTTCAATAATCTACTTCTTATCTATATCCTGTTTTCTCTTTTTCAAAATAAGAGCCCTGAATCTAGTCTCTTTTATAATCAAATACCCTAAACAATGGCAATTATCTATAACCCATTGAACGACCTAAAAACCACCCAACCCACTCTTGGAAATGTGGGCGTTGTGTTCTTAAAATTAAGTTCTGTTGACTGGGAGTAAAGGCATCTTTAGGGGATCATGAAAAGAAAATTTTGGGTTAATTTTCAAGTCCTGGAAAAGGTAGCTGTATCATTTGTCCAGTCTCTGCATAATGGGAAAGTGCAGGGTTTGTCTCAAGTCCTTGCTTGAGTAATTTGTAAAGCTGGATCATCTCAGCTACCCATCTCAAAATTATCTTGAGCATTTTGTAGTCCAAAGCCCATCTTTTGGTAGTGTTTGTCAGCTTAGTTGCATTATCATCATCCTGATGGAATCATCGTCAAACCCCATCATCATTTTGGAGACTTCAAAGTTGCTTTTGGGCGTGGTCATAGTTCCCTGCAAATAACTGATAGAGACTCAAACACAAGACACATGCAGGAGATTATATGAATGTAGCAGATCTCTGTTTATACAAGGATATAGCCAGCATGGAGACACACGCCTTTAATTTCAATACCAATCATAGAAGACCGGAGATCTGTACAGAGAGGCAGTGATGAGGAGATCATGTGGCTGGGGTTACAAGCAATGAGAAAGCAGAAGAGAAAGTCTATAAAAAAGAAAAAAACACAGAAGTAGGTCTCTTGTGGAGAGGAAAGACAGAGCAGCAGTGAAGGGTAAGGTTTTCAGCTCTAAGCTATTGCCCTGACCTCTTGGCTTTTAACTCTGCAATTGGCTTTGTGTTTCTTATTTCACAACATGGATACATCTACATATGATGCCTTTTTTCTAGGATTAATTATTCTATATGACCATTAGTATCATGAAAAAGTTATATATATCTATCTATATATCTTTACATAAATACTTATAATATATATATATATATATATATATATACATACATACATATATATATTGTACATTTTGGTATAAAATTAATATCTTAAGAAAAGTTTCAAAGAGTCAAAAGAAATGCAAAGAATCATGAGATTAGTGGCAATAGAATAGTCCATTAATTTTGGTTTTTCTTCTGTCCCATATCAGATGGCTCTTCTGACATGAAATAGAGATTTTACATTTTCTTTTAACAAGCATGCTTATGTTTAGAGAAGGAGAGAGCCATGCTCCATCTCTCTAATGCCAGCTTTAATTTTTAATTGAGCTGGGACTACATAAAGATCATTTGCATTATATGTCTGTAGAAAAGAGCAGAAACAAACATTTAGAAAGACTTGTGATTTTTTTTTCTGCTAGATATGTGATATACCTATAGGCCAATTTATTCTTTTTCTTGAGACATTTTTTTTTTACTGGATGATTTTTTTAAAATCATATTTCTCATTTGTCTAGTGCTCTTCAGATTCCTTAGCCTTCATTCTCCCAAAAGACAAAAACAAAAACCCTCCTCTAACTCTAACTTTGGTGATATTCCCTTTTGGTAAGTTATGTCTGATTAAATGAAAAGCATTTGTTAGTGGTATAAGAAAGTTTAAATTGAATGGTCATGCTGGTTGGTGAACTTCTAATTAAGAAGTTGCTTTGTTAAAATCAAACTTTTATCAATTTCTATGGTATCTATAGCTTTTATTCGCCTGTAGAAACAAAAGTAAAACCTTGTTCCCAACATAATACATATCCTGGTTTCTATTCTGAGATTAGTGCATCTTTAAGTATACAGGCTCATTTAATTCTGTAGTTTTTTTCTGTTATCCAATGTCTCTCTAAGGCTGTTTTTCCTTCCACATTAGCATTGGTTAAATTCAAAGCTAACAGAGCATTATGTAATCTACCTCTGGGCGTTTTTGTTACCCTTTTCTGTTTATTTAACATATCCTTTAGAGTTTGATTTGATATTTCTATGATTGCTTGGCCTGCAGAATTGTGTGGTATACCTGTAATATGCTTTATATTGTAATAAGCAAAAAACTGTTTCAGTTTACCAGAGACATATGCTGAGCATTACCAATTTTAATTTGTACAGGTATGCCCATGATGGCCATAGCCTCTAGCAAATGTGTGATTAAAGAATCAGCCTTTTTGGAACTCAGAGCAGTTGCACATTGAAATCCTGAATAGGTATCAATAGTGTGGTGTACATATTTTAATTTTCCAAATTCTACAAAATGAAACACATCTATCTGCCAGATTTTATTCCTGTGAGTGACATTTGGTTATATCCTGCTGGTAATATGGAGTTTGATTGTAAAAAGAACAAGTAGGACATTTCCTTTAATTTCCTTGGTTTATTGCAAGGTAATGGAAAAATCCTTTTTTATTTTATTTTTTATTAAGAAATTTTCTATTCATTTTACATAGCAACCACAGATCCCTTCTCCTCCCTCCTCCCACCCTCCAGCTTTTCCCCCTATTATAACCACCATTTACAAAAAAAAAGATAGAGAAAAATTTGCCTTCACAGTACCTAATTATAACAATTTCCAGCCAATGAAGGGATATCAATGGAATGTACTCCCACAGCAATTGTTAAATAGCCCTACCCTGTGCCAATATTTTTTTGCCAAAACCATTGGAGTTAATTCATGTGAAATTTCCACAATCTATAATTTATTATTATATGGATGGTATCTTGTGATCTGACGCAAAGTTAGATACCTTAGAAAGCATGTTTGAAGAAGTAAATAAAGTTTTGCCTCTGTGGGGACTACAAACTGCTCTTGAAAAAATACAAGGAGGAGATTCTATTAATTACTTAGGATATAAGATAGAGCCACAAAAACTTAGACCCCCAAAGGTTACAACTCAGGAGAGACTGATTGCAGACTCTTAATGATTTTCAAAATTTGTTAGGAAGTATTTCCAGCTTACAGGGTATCACTGAAATACATAAAGATAGACTAAAAAAATTGCTAATACACTAAAAGTGGACAAGGACTTAAATAGTCATGAGAATTATCAGCTGAAGCAGAAAAATAATTGGCTGTAGTAGAAAAGACAATCTGAGGAGTGCACATAGACTATGCATTCTCATCATACTCCCCTCCAGACACTCCCCCACAGGGATTTTGATGCAGAGGGAAGATATTATATTGGAATGGATATCTCTACCACAAAAAAAACAATTAAGAAATTAAATATTTACGTAGAAAAGATCTCTGATTTGATTCAAAGAGGAAAATTAAGACTACACTGGTTGACAGGAATGGACCCAGAAGAAATTATAGTACTTTTAACTATAAAAAGATAATGAATACTGCCAAAGAGCATGCAGTGGCTTTTTGGGAGAGATTAACAACCATTATCCCAAAAGCATGAGAATAGAATTCATAAAGATAACTGAATGGCTCCTTCTCTACATTATAAGACAAAGGCCAATTTCTGGAGTCCTCACATTCTGTATTGATGCAAATAAATCAGGGAAAGTAAGATACAAATCAGGAGACTTATAAATTGTTCAAAGTCCATATAACTCTGTACAAAAAGCAGAATTGTTTGCCATTCTTATGGTACTGATGGACTTCAAAGAACCCCTCAATATAATCAGTGACTCTCAATACACAGAGTTGTTTTACATATTAAAACTGCTGAAATTATTCCTGACAACACAGAATTAACATCATTGTTCATACAATTACAGGAAATCATCAGAAACAGAGAACATCACATCGTATATATATGGCCCTACCCTGTCCCAGTATTTTGTGCCAAAACCATTGGAGTTAATTCATATGAAATTTCCACAATCCATAATTTATTATTATATGGATGGTATTTTATTAACTGATACAAAGATATTATCTACCAGGACCTCTAGCACAAGGTGATGATGAAATTGATCAGTTACTAATAGGAAATGTGCTAGAAGCCTCCGAATTTCATAAGAAACACTGACCTCTGGGAATCCTGCTGGAGAGAAGGAGGAAGGATTTTAGTCTTGGATTCTAATTAACAGTAAAAACCCTAGTTTTGTTCCAGTTTGTTCTGCTCTAAGCTGTTATCCACAATTTCCTGAGAATAGGCTGCAAACCCCAACCCTACATACAGTCCTTCTTAGAATAAGGCCAAGCCATAAACATTCAATCCTCTTCTGAAGGAGTGGCCCAGAATCTGGGCCACCAAACCATAGGATCCCCTGACAGGCCAAAAGTGTTCCACTATGGGAAGTCCCCAACCACCTTCCCCATGTACAACATTATGATTGGGTGTATATCTAGAACTGCCCTTTTGTGATTTTTTTTTCCTTTAAAACTGACTGCTGCCCCTGCCTCGAAGATGCAGTATGGAGCCTGAACATTGCTGCCTCCCTGATATCAGTTTTTCTAAATAAAAGGTTTTGCTTCCCAAACCCAGTCTTTTGTGATGGATTATTCATGGATCCTCACATTAGGAACCAGAGGGGTCAAGGACATCAGAAGAAACCCCTCAGAATCAAGTGATGTGGGCTCCTGGAGACTGAATCACAAAGCAGGGGGCCTGAATGGGGCTGACCTGGGCCTTCTGCATGTGTTTAAGTTGTGTAGCTTGGTTATCTCGTGAGAGCATAACGGTGAGAGCAGCCTCTGACTTCTTTACTGGCTTCTGCAGCCCTGTGCTTCATGCTGGGTCCCATTGCCCAACCTCAGTACCACGGGCGGTGCTTAGTCCTGCTGCAGCTTGGTAGGCTGTGTGCTGTGGATACCCAAGGGAGGCCTGCCCTTTCCTGAATAGAAATGGAGGAGGAGTAGACTGGGGAGGGGCCAAAGAGAAGGTGGAGAAGTTGGGGGAGGAACTGGGAGGAGAGGAGGGAAGGAAACTACAGTTGGATGTAAAATAAATAAACAAATTAACCTCTCTCCTAGTTAAAGAAGAATGACAAGACATCAAGGCATCAGAACAAACACAACCACTCCATTAAAAAAGTTAAAAACACAATCCCTAATCAAAATAAAAGGGAAAATACTGGAAATATTAAACATTAACAACTATTAAAACATTATTTTCCAATTTATTTAATTTTAGACACAGCTCTCTTAGATACTTTTCTACTGTTGTGATAAGACATCACAACCAAAGCAAGTTATAGAACAGTTTATCTGTGTCTTCCAGTTTTAGAAGGTGAGTCCATGACCATCATGGCACAGAAAACAACAGCAGGCAGCCAGGCATGGTGCTGGAATAGCAGCTGGGGGCTCACATCATGATCTACAATTAGGAAGCACAGAATGTACACAGGAAACAACAAAGGTGTCTTGAAACTACAAAGTCCTTCCCCAGTGATACAGTTCCTCCAACAGGGCCATATCTCCCTCCTAATCCTTCCCAAACAGTTCCTCCAACTGTGGGCCAAGTATTCACACATATGTGCCCATAGAGGCCATTCTCATTTTAAACCACCACTGCATCCATCTTAAAAACCAGACACAGAATAATGTGAATTTCATTTTCTAAATTTTTTGTAGTTTTAATATTGAAATAAAAATAAATGACCATATTCAAAATAAATGTGAAGGCTTAGATTGAATAACACTTTGTATAAAAATAAAGTAGTAAATATTAGCAATAAAACACACTAAGAAAAACATTTCTAATTTCAAAATAATCATATTAAAACTTATATTTTATATATAAACAGATCTAATTACATACTATCAATACATATTCAACAATATTTTAAAATAGTTATGTAAGTTTTACTGATGGGATCTATTTTCTTTTTGTATAAATAAATTAGTTACCAATTCCAATGCTAACAAAACAAACATGGGGAGAGAAAATTGACAGTCTCTGTGTCAACAAAGAATTCACTTGATTCTGACCAATACATTGCATAATAAAACTGTCATTTAGAAAACTGCATAGCCATGAAATTTCAAATAAGCCTATTGGAAACAGTTTCATGACAAATTCTGAAGCCCTTTACCTGGGTGGTTGAAAGCACCATGTGGATAGCCTCAGTTATAGCCTGTCACGCAATGCAATGATTGCTAGTGAGATAAAACAAAGAAAAAAGTGAAAGCATGCTATTTGAAACGAATGTGAAAATTATTCTTATCAACACAATGCAAAGAAAATATTCAAAAATTCTTTTTTTTTTTTTTTTTTTTTTTTTGAGACAGGGTTTCCCTGTGTAGCTTTGCACCTTCCCTGGAACTTACTTGGTAGCCCAGGCTGGCTGCGAACTCACAGAGATCCGCCAGGCTCTGCCTCCCAGGTGCTGGGATTAAAGGCGTGCGCAAGAATTCTTTAAAGAAAGGGTTGGGGATTTAGCTCAGTGGTAGAGCCAAGCCTAAGGCCCTGGGTTAGATCCTTAGCTCCAAAAACAAGAAAGCTGCTATGATAGCCGGGCAGCGTTGGCGCTCGCCTTTAATCCCAGCACTCGGCAGAGCCAGACGTATCTCTGTGAGTTTGAGGCCAGCCTGGTCTAAAGAGCGAGATCTAGGACAGACACCAAAAACACTACACAGAGAAACCCTGTCTTGAAAAACAAGAACAACAACAACAACAAAAAAAACCAAGAACGCGTGATAACTAGTGAATGCATTAGAAACATTACAAGTCAGTGGGTAAGATGATGGCTCAGAGGATAAAGTTCTTATCATGCAAAGAGAGGACTAAGGCTCTTATTCCCAGAATTCACAAAGCCATGTGACCTTCCTGTAACCCGGTAATCAACAGACAGACAGCAAGAAACCCTATCAAGATGGCTGACCAGGCAAGCCCAGGCAGTAAGTGCTCAGGGAAAGAAGACACATCAACAAAGTAGCAAGCAATCAAGGCACACCTCCAATCTCAAACTCTGGTCTCCATTATGCACTCATAGATATATTCTCCCACAGGTGAACACACATATACATACAGAAAATAAAAGTCAGAAAGGTGATTTTTTTTAAAGTCATGCATTTTTGTATGCCAATAAAGAAAAAGCAGAGAAATAAACTTTAAAATGTATTTTTAAAATACAAAGACTAAATATAATACAAAGGTAAGATCCTTGAATTGTAAAGCTTAAAATCACTTATAAATTAAATTAATTCAAATAATATATTTTTGTGCATTCTTAAATAGGAACTTTCCACACATTGATCGGATTTGATTTAATATACCACATTGGAAATCTGGATGGCCTCTTTTAGAGAGTTCAGAAACTTATTGTTAAATTAATTCTAGAATGAAAAAGACCCAGGTCCTGTTAAAAATCTTGTGAAAGAATTTCCACAAAGGTAGTTGGTTAATTATAAACATAGACAAAAGGACAACTGAAGATAAAAAAGAGAATATATGTTTGCTCAAATCATGTTGGAAAACAATGTGAGGGTGAAGTCAACCTTAATTTCCAGGTCACACGTTGCACATTAATGGTGAATGTCAGGACTGAAATATGAACATTGGAAAAGCATAACCAGCTATTTTTCAGCACTTGGCAACTATTTCTTTGTGAGATTTGAAATGTTTTAAAGATTTAATTATTTAAAGGTACAACACTAAAGTTTTATACAATTTCCTTCAGTAGATATAAATTTTTTTGTCCATCAAGACTTTAAAATAGGAAAGTGCAAGTTCAAATTGCCTTGTGGAAGAAAGTAGTCACCATGCCTGAGGGGGACAGTGAAAGAATGGTGCACAACAATCTCATGGAAATCATCAAAATGAGGCAAGCAAACTATTCGAAATGTAGGAGCATTTCAAAGAGCAGGCGAAAACATAAAATGTTTGTTAAGGTGAGGAAATGTGCTTCTAGAAAAAAACTTCACTGAAATACCAGTGAAAAATCTCAGCTGCTGACTCCAACACAAAGGTCCATCCATTTTAGACACAGAGGATTAGGCCAGAGACAAATAATTAGTTTTTCAAAGAGAGCAACTGAACAGCTTATGCATCAGTGATATTGGTGTAATAGCCACCAGCCACCTTTGTATATATATTTTAAAAGAATTTATGGCTATGATATGAGACTAGCAACTGACACTGCATTTGCAATCACAGAAAAAAATGATGATATGTGTAGATTTACAGATGTGTACAAGAATGTTGCTATATTCATGATAACAATGACAGGCACATTTTTAATGTTCCTGTAGAGAATAATATTGAAGTTCATTATAATATACATTTAATCATATCATAAATTATATAATTGCCAGAAATAATAAGTACATGACACACAGCTATAACCTATGTAAATGTTAAATATCGCTACATTAGCCAATATAAATCAACTCAAAACAAGCCCCAAATACATATTGGTACTTGAATAATATTTAGAAGCAGACAAATTTAACACTGAGAAATCAAATTCAGACAATTGTCACATATGGAAAGTTATCGTTTTAAAGGGCTAAGAAACCATTGGAGTTTAATGACAGTGTCATGTCAGGTTATTCAAAAACTGCTTCAGCACTGTATTTAAATGCCCCAGTCAGGCACATGCCTGTGTTCTCAGCACTTAGGAGGAATTTCAAATGCGAAATTAGCTTACTCTAAAAAACTATATCCTGTCTCCAAAAAGAAAAAAATATCCAACAATGACCAATAAATATATTTTTACTGATTTCACTTATACTATGTAATTATTTATAATAAGTATGATATTATGATTCTTACAAAGTTACCCAAGAATTCACCCCTATGCCAAAACTCTTAGAAAAAGTCCAATATAGGAAAATTTAAAAAAAATATTAGTTCTGTGGGTGGAAAGACGGCATAGTAGTCATGAGACTGCACTACTTTTGCAGAGAATCTGAATTCATCTCCCAGCACATGATATTAGACAGCAAAAATGACCTGTAACTCACTTAAAAAGCATCGAATCCCCCTTTCTGCCCTTTGGAGGCACCACACAGGTGTGCATAACCACCCCTCAACACATTGCATTAAAAAATAAAATAAAATATCTTTTAAAGTCACAAAACATAAATGATATTTCCTTTGACTGTTTTGTTTTACAAATTATAGTTATTCTGAAGATAAGAGTTACTTATAAATCAATGTTTAATGTCATGAGATTATTTATATTTAAACAAACATTTTCAAACAATGCCCATTTTTCAAATAATTGTGACATTTCTAGTCTATTTTTAAAAGTATAATAATTTCATTTAGTATTTTGTTCCAAGATTATAATTAAACAGAAACATAAATTCTTATGGATAAAATTTCTGTTAAATTTGAGATAATAAAATTTTCTTTGGAAAAAAGATACATTTTCAAACTAATAGAATTATTTTAGTGTAGCAAAATATTTTGTGGAAATTATGTAATATTTTAACAAAATATATTTTACCATTCATTATAACCTATATATAAAATTATAAAGAACTGTAATACTTCATTTTAAAAATCTTACACCTTTATTATTTAATATGACTTATGTAGGATTCATTTCTTACACTCTTTTCCTCCTTTTTCTGAAAAGCAAATGTCATTTCAAATTAAGATAGAGGGGAGCAATTCTCTTGCCATGCTTTCAGCAGTGATAACCCTGCATTAGGAGATAAAAGGATGTTTTGTGAGGCTGTAAACATGCAGAGTCTTGATGCACGTGGAAGATAAAAAGTCCTAGTTAAGGGAACTTTGGATGTGTTTGTCCTTAAATAAGCAAATCAATTTCTCAGATAGAAGTGTAAAATGCAGGCAGTGACTCATGCAAGTTGCAGATTCTTTTCATATTTTAACATTTTTTTCTTACAGTCTCACATTTAAAGTCTGACTTTGTTATTAGGTAGAATGCATGAATAAATTTTAAAAGGTATTCTTTTAAATTTTTGTAAATGTATACAACTTAGCTTTACCATACCTACTTCTTATCACCACCTCCCAAATCCCTCTGGTACCGCTCAGCTCATCTTCCTCTTGATTTCCTGTCTTTCTTATAGTTATTATGTAATCATAATAGTTAGTGCTGTCCATATGCACTTGATGTGGGGCCATCAACTGGCATGACATTTAGTAGAAGATATTATTTCAGATCTTCATGAAAAGCCTAAATTTGCTTGAATATATTAATTAAAAAGGGAAATGATAAATTGTCATTATAATAAAACAGTCTTTTTGTTTATATTCATTCTTCTACTCATTCATTTATTAATCTCTGTGGGGAGGGGTATGGGCATGCCGTAATTAATGTATTGAAGGTAGAGGGCAATGCTGAGGAGTTGGTTCTCTGCTTCTACCATGAGGGATCAGAGATGGAACTTAAATTAATCAGGCTTGGCAACAAGCTTTCTTACCTTGTTCACCTATGTTTTTAAAAACAAAACATGATATTCCAAATGTGCTATTTGTTTCTTGAGTTCTTTATATACTTAGGAGATCAGTCCTCTGTCAGATGCGGGCTTGGTGAAGGTCTTTTCCCATTCTGTAGGCTGTCTTTTTGTCTTATTGGCCATGTCTTTTGCCCTACAAAAGCTTCTCAGTTTCAGGAAGTCCCACTTATTAATTGTTGTGCTCAGTGTCTGTGCTACTGGTGTTATATTTAGGAAGTGATCTCTTGTGCCAATGTGTTCAAGAGTACTTCCTACTTTCTCTTCTATTAAGTTTAGTGTAACTGGATTTATGTTGAGGTCTTTGACCCACTTGGACTTGAGTTCTGTGCATGGTGATAGATATGGATCTATTTGTAATCTTTTACATATTAATGTCCAGTTATGCCAGCACCATTTGTTGAAGATACTTTCTTTTCTCCAGCTGTTTATGTCATTGTTTTAAGGAAGGATTTCATTTCACAGTAACTTGTAGTGCTAATAATCTGCTGGCATCAGGGTGACTGTGGCCTAAGACCTCACTGTTAACAGCTGCTGTTATTTCATGATGGTGATAATCATTTGTAAGTAGCTGCTAACTCCTTGCTGGCTAATATATCTTTTTATCTTCATGACTGTTGGGAGCTGATGAAAGAGAATATATAAAAGAAGTGAAAGTTATATGTGTGTGTTACAGGAAGCTGCAAATAACTGAGTTATCATTTTGTAGTTAGCTTTTGTTCTATCTAAACTAGTTTTACCTAATTTAAGTAAATTGCTCATTTGAAAACAAATTGAGATGATTCTATTACTTCATTTAGTATCCTAGAGAAATAGATGTTTGCTAAACTAAGAACACGATTTTCATGGAAAGAACCATCATTTACAGATTAGTGATGATTGGAAAGAATATTGAATGTCTCTTACTGCCAATTGTTGTCCTGTGTGCCCATGCTGGACCCTGAACAAAACAAAACAGAACAAAGAAAAGCAAAACAAGATCATTACATCACAGAGAAAAAAGAAACACAACAATACTCCATAATTATACACTGAAGTTATAATTTGAAAATTTTAAACATTATTAACATTTCTATTATTAATTTTTCCATGTAAAGATTTCATATTTTTGTAATTAAATGATGCATACTGATTACTCTTGTTATCACCTCTGCTTATGCCCCTTTTACTGACATTCCTATTTATGTTGTTTTCTGACTGAGTGTAATTGAGGCTATCTCTGTGACTATGGGTTTGGAGCTCTCCACTGGAGCCTTGCATGGTCAACAGCCTGTGCACAACTTATCAGATCCCATCCGACTTTTGAACAGTCTTCAATGGATGAGTGAGGATAAAGAAATAATAGATATGAAAAATAGAGATGTAGATGTAAAAGGAAAAGACAGACATAGAATAGCATCAGAAGGGCTCTAAGTCAATACCACAGTCGCCCTGATTTTATTTCTCAGATCTTCTTATACCCAAAGCAAAGGCAACAAAAGACCTCCCTCTCTTAATGACATTATGGTTCAAAGTACAAACAAGTGTAAATACCGTCTTAGTTCTCAAGACGTCTGGTAACCACGCCTTTGGCAAAATGTCTTGTTATTAATCCTTGAAGGACAAAACAAGCTCACACTCTCTGACATTGAGTCAAGTTGGAATAAGGCCACACTATGGAGTCTCTGTGCACCCCACAATGACTAATGACACTGGCTTGCCCTTTCCCAGATTTTAATCTTCATATAGGAGAGTAAGAGCGATGTTGGGAAGAAAATTGTTATCTTATTTCATTTTAAAAGGAATGCCCAGCTTAAGTGTCACAGTAATAGCAAATATGTTGAGTGGTGAGGAGTCATTATAACTGAGGATTATTTAGATCAGAGTTCCAAGAACAAATGAGTTTGTTCACCCAGGAATTGAAGACACACTGCAAACTCAAGAATGCCTTTATTATTCTGTAGGGGGCAGCAAAATATAAACAAATAAATATTGGCGGTCTACTGACAGCAACCACTTAGCAGCTGGTTTGCTCTACAAGGGAGGGGTGGAATATACCTGAACTGCTGTAAAATTATCATGGCTAATTAAAATTCTTTACGTTAGTACCAGAGCTTGCTTGTATTCCCTTTTATCTAATCTCTTCTTTATATAAACAACCACTGAAGCTGAACAAAACCAGTAAGATAAAATTAACACACAAATTGTTTTTTCTCCCTTTGGGCAGGAAAAATCCTGTTTACAAGGAAAATGATATTATACATAAATATTTATGAAAAACAACAAAGAGTCAAACAAAAATCACTGAGCTTTTGTCTAAACTAGCAAGTATAACATGAGGTAGACTATCTGATACACATATTAACAGTTCCACAGTGTCTTGAAATAAAACCTATTTGGAAAATAAAAATTTTGCAATCAATAAATAATTGTAAGTTGTGACAAGTGAGAGAGACTGAAGACTTAATCAATATTATAAAGTTATTAAAACTTACTGTCCAGTGTATACAGTATTGTTAAAAGATTATTTCTCTTTACACAGAAAAGTATTTTCATGAAGAAATTACAAAAGAAAAATATTTAATTGTCATCATTAGTATTCCAGAGAGCACATTTCATCTAATATGAGGTATAAGTAGAGTATCTTTAAGTGAAAGGCAGCATCCTGCATTTCCTGAGACATTTAAAAATGTTGCTTTTTTCAGAACTGCAGAATTCATTATCTTTCTAAATTCAATTTCCAGTCTTTTATAAAAATCTCATGGAGGTTTTTCCTTATCTCATTTCCTTTGACTTTATATTTCAGTCATTGATTTTTGTCATAGTTATCACAATTGCAATAAAGAAACAATTATTTAGGACAGGTAGTGGGTGAACTTGAAATGTGCCCAAATAACAATAAAATAAAGCTGGGCACATACCTATCTTCTCAGATATGTGGAAGTCTAAGGCAGGCTCATCACTTGGATTCAGAAGCCAAGGTTAGCCTAACAGCATAGAGATATCTACTTACAAGGCGGAAAAACAGAGATAAGTGAAAAGAGATATTATTATTACATTTTAAATAATGTTAAACAAGTTGTACTATTTATTCCTTCTACCTACAGTGATTTACAAATGGGTTCTTTATATAATTTTCAAAATCTTTACCCTAATTAATTTCCCTTGCATATTATTGTATGTTATACTTTTCCTCTGGGCAGCATATGTGGGGTTTTATGTAGTATATAATGCATGGCTAATTTAAACATGCTTATTTTATTTCATTAATTTTATAAGAAATGAAAGATTGAAAAATGGAAACCAGATTGATTCATGTCAATTATTTATTGTATTGTTCAAGATATTGTTTAGATTCCATTTTATTTATCATCCTTTAAATGAATATATCAATTTTTCAATGTTATTAATGATCTTTTTCAATAAACAACTAATTGGATGTAAGACAAAGAAATGCAAGTAGATATTTCCTTTATCTGGAATGTTATGCACTACTTTCAAACATATTCTCATCTTCTTAGATTCTCCATAACTCACTGACTTGTAAATCATCCAACTTCATGTAACATGAATTGTTAGAAGGTCTGATTAATAAAAACAAACCCAGAGCCAGGTATTGGGTTGAATGCTGAAAGATCAGAGAAACAGAACAGGTCACAGCCAACCACACCTCATCAATTCCTCAGCTGATCTTATTTCCTCAAACTGGAAGCCTCTGTGTCCTCATCTGAATGGATCTCAGCCGAACTGCTGCTAAAAGCCTAAAAGTTTAACAGCCTAAAGGCTTAAAAAAACCTCTAGTTCCTGGTACGCATGCCTTTTATAACTTTCTGCTTCCTGCTATCACTTCTTGGGATTAAAGGCATGTGTCACCATGCCTGGATGTTCCCAGTGTGGCTTTGAACTCACAGAGATCTCGATGTATCTCTGCCTCTGGAATGCTAGGATTAAAGGTGTGTGTGTGTGTGTGTGTGTGTGTGTGTGTGTGTGTGTGTGTGTTTGTGTGTGTGTGTGTGTGCGCCATCATTTTTTGGCCTATATTCCTATCTAGTGGCTCTTCTGTTCTCTAACATCAGGTAAGTTTATTAGGATGCACAATACATTGGGGGACACAATATCACCACAACGTCATGTATTTTATCTTCCATAAACAAAAACTGAAAAAACAAATAACAACAACAACAATACACACACACATACACACACACACACACACAGACAATAGAGAGGAGAGAGAGGGAGAGAGAGAGAGAGAGAGAGAGAGAGAGAGAGAGAGAGAGAAGAAAGAAAGCAAGCCAATACACACAAAAATATGGAGTCCATTTTGTGTAGTCAACCACTCCTGAGCATGGGACCTACCATGGAGTTAGGTTTATCTAGCTACTGTCACTGCACTGGAGGAGCTGACTTTCTTTTCTACAGCAGGTAATAATTCAAATAGTTTCTTGGTTAGGAATGGAACTTCGTCTTCACTTCTCCTTCTCTGTAATCCCCTTTTTAATTGAATTTTTGCAGGTATTGTGTTTTCTATCATAGTCTCTTTGAGTTCACATGTGCATTAGCACTGTTTTTGTTTGTTTCTTTGTTGTTGGTTTTTGCAAGACTGTTTCTAAGGAATCATCCACCACCTCTGGTTCTTTTAACATTTCTTCTTCGTTTTCTGAATTTATACCTGAGCCTTGAGGGAGAGGTTTGATAAAGATATCCCGTTTTGGACTGAGTGTTCATTTTCCATTTTGTCTCTATGTTAGTTAACATCTGCTGCAAGACTCCTCTCTCATGAGAGCTGCGGAGTGCTCTGATCTTTAGATGTAGCAATATGTCATCAGGAGTCATTTTATTGCTATGGTGATTTAGCAGAATAATAGTAGTAAAGAAAAGAAAAATATTGTATCAATAATGAAAATATGATTTTCATTCTCCAGGATGCTGGTAATAAAATAAAGAGGGTTTCTTGTATATTTAATGCAGAAAAAAAGCATGAATTCAGAAGAACTCTTTTATATTTTTGGTTGTGAGCCTAGTCTTTAACGGCTGAGCCATCTCTCCAGCCCAAGAACTCTTTTAAACAAAGAGAAAGAACAGATTTTAAAAGTAGTAATAATCTTGTTTCTAAAGGTGTACATTGTTTCATGACAAATTTGTCCTAGGGCTTACTAATATATTTAATTCAGCAACTTATACAAGATTTTCTTTAGTACACAGTTTCAGCAATTATAAGCTGCTTTTTAGTAGTTATATTTTAAGGAAATATTTCCTGACACTGCTCTTCTAACACAGTAATCAAACATATTGGTGTACTTAAAGAAACCCTACTGTTTAGCCTTAAAAGAATCCCTTTAAATATTTTGAGATATGAGCGCACATGTATGTGTGCATGCGCATGTGCATGTGAGTGTGTGTGTGTGTGTGTGTGTGTGTGTGTGTGTGTGCATGATGGGTTTTTGAATTCTTATCAAAATAGTCTTCCTATTCATCCTCTTTGTCAGTTTACTAGGAGCCTGTTCACTTCATGATATCTACCCAAAAGAATGATAACAGCAGAAAAAAATATAGAACCCACAATGGAACTTAAAATTAAATCTTTACCCATGTTTTAGTATAGTAGTTGCTAACATAATAATAATGCTATAATTCCTGTTTAAATCTCTCCAAGAGGTAGGGATGATTTCTATGATGCAGGCTTGGTTACTTAACTTTTTGGTTTCCTTTTTTTCAATCAAATAAAATTCATACTACCCATCTTCCTGACTGATGTCATTGCTACTACAAAGCACATGTTGTGTAAGACATTTCTTGTAGACATGGCACACACATCTATTCACCAGTGATAGGAAATCTATGACAGACCAAAGCAGTTATTCTTCCAAAGTCCAAGTGGTGAAGCACTAAGTTTTTTGCTGCAGTTGCTAACAGGAAGTCAGGGTGAGGGTTCCGAAAAGAGCAGGTCGACTCAAATGCAGTTGCCCACCCCAAGTGCACACAACTCACAGAAACTGGAGCTTTCTGAAGACTTGACCGGCAGCTATAAGAAATCTTTACTAGTCAGCCTTCTCCTGCAGCACAGGTGAATTATGCAAGTTTCAATTTTCCAAACCATGAGAAGCTTGCTTATTTTGAAAGTCTCATGAGCCTCTACTCTCCCTCCTAGAGGAAATGTTTCAATTGGAGAAATGTTCTATACAATCGCACATAAGATTTCTTTCATTTTCAAAAGATAATAGAATTATTGGTATTCTCATAAGTAAGTCTTAGGGTCTTAGGCTAAGATTATGTTACATTCTCTTATAGACAAAATGACTCTTTATAATTCATATTCAAAAGCTCTTTGTTTCTATAAATGCCACCAAGGCACTGTTTTGATGGACATTAATTAGGAGTCATTTGGGTGTTCTTTGGTCATAGTTTTAAAACATAGAGGCAAGGGTACTGACAATAAAATACATAATCTTTTACATATATATTGAAAATGCAGAAGAAAATTTAATTTCAGCCACTTCTAAAATGTAGGAAGTGATGGGCTGCTGGAGACAAATGAATAACCATCTAATTAAGGGACCATAGCCACAAGACCCATCAGAAGACTCAGCTGGTAACATGTATGTAATATAAACATCAGGATCTATGCTTGTCTACCCAGCCTGAGCTTAAAAAACTGAATGTGGTAGCATGTTTCTGTAACTCAAGAGCTGGGTGATAGAGGGAGACATCTGAGGTTCATTGGTCAGCCATCTCAGGCAAATAGATGAGGTTTACATTCCCTGAGAGACCAAGACACAGAAAATAAGGTACATGAATTATAACAATTATTTAAGCAGGTTGGCACACATCATTAACCCCAGAATCCAGGAGACAATTGTAGGTGCATGTCTGTGAGCTAGAGGCCCACCTGGCCTGAATATCAAGATCTAGGCTCACCAGAGCTACATAGTGAGAACTGAGACAGTTTCTGGGTGATTCCAGGCTATATGCAGTTGACAGTTAATGCTCACTAGGGCATTTTTTTAATCTTGTTTTTTAATAAAAGTTTAACATTCCTTCTAAAAATAAATGATATGGAGGCCAGTCCAAGAAGATAATGGACATTGGTCTCTAGCCTCTATATATACATACACAAAAACATACAAACAACTACTTGAACATTACACCCCCTAGCTCATACACAGAGCCACAACCAGGAGTAGACCAATAGCTCACAGTTAAGAGCACTTGCGGCTGTTGTTACATTGTTTCAAAAATGTCTATAACTCCATTTCCAGTATCTGACACTGTCTTTGGTCTCTTGTGGCACCAGGAACCCAAGCAGTTGCATTACATACATGTGAGCAACCACACACCTAAAATGAAAATAAATAAACTTACAAATAAAAACTGTACAGCCTTGTAAAATACAGTTCAGCATGTTTGTTACTGGTGGGGAAGCAAATGAAGAGTTATGCTAGGAATCTGAATGCAAATCTCTAACAATGATTGACAAGATACCCTACCAGTGACCCAGATCTCTGACTTTATAATCTTTAAATTAGATAATTAAATAGTATCTACATGTTCAGTATATAAAGTTTTCTAAAGTCCTTCCCTTAGAAAACATGCCAGGACTATTGATTACTGTTAATTTTTATTCTTTTGATATTCTTTTATTTGTTTTGGTACCAGACTCTAGAAAACATCGTATCTATGTGTAAAATATACTGTGTATATTTTAGATATGTAAATGTTTACATAAAATAAGCTCCCAGAAGACTTGGTATTAAATTTGTCATTGCTTTAGTTTTCTGTTCATTGTATTTGCTTTATTATTTTCCAGCAATAATGGTTGCACAGATACTCTGTGGGTTACCATGAAGAACATGGGGTCAATAGGTAGACTTATTATCATATAATACTGCTGCCTGAACTTTTAGGTGGCTACACAATGCCTTCCTACCCAGATCCTCTCTTCATGAAAATGGTTTCAAAAGTTCTGTAAGAGGTCATATGTTGATCATGTGTAAACACCAGAGGTTGAAAAGTCACACAAATGTCATATTTTCTATTTCCATCACTGGATGATTTTCTTTTTTTTTCTCTAGTCCCCAGAGATCTGAGATATTCTATCTGAATTAGGTACTGTCAAAATCATTAAATCTGTCAAAAATCCAAATTCCTTGCTTCGATATTAAACTTTTCTTGTCATTTAAAAAATTCCGAAGACAGTTTTCCATGAATGGGGGTGGAAATGTCAAAAATCTCCAAGCTCTAAAATTTTAATATTAGATTAATGAATGTCAATCACTAATCACATATCAGGTCATTGTTCTCCACAAAATGCAAGTTAAAAATAAAGATAGTATACTATAATGTGTGAATGCTCGTAAATATTTGCATCTGAGAAAGGGAAAGGAGCTATACTTTGGAAAGAGAACAGAGAAGATATTTGGTACAAGACAGCCTTGAAACAGCAACCCCCAAAATGCAGTTTGAACAAAAGGTCAGGCAACAATTTAGGTAAGGAACATTTCCACATTTTTTTTGTAATGAAATTTAAAATATGACAGGAAAATCAAACTTATATTCTTAGACTCAGAAATTCCACTTGTGTCTTCCAAACTCCCCTATTCCTTGTCTCCATCACTCCTGTATTTCTACCCAGCCCAAGCAGACCAGTAACTCTGAATTTACTAACTTCGTCTTTAGTTTGTGTTGGCTAGTAAATGTGTGCTTAGAGTACTGACATTGTAGATTTGCTGTCTGGTGTTAGTCACTTCATTTCTTCTTTTGGATCATGTATGTTTGAACCTCAGTGAGATCATCTAAGTTGTTTGACTTTGAATAGGGTTTGGTAATTTTAAGAAGTTTCTTTCTTTCTCTCTCCTTCTACCCCTGCCCTGTGTGTGTGTGTATGTGTGGTATGTGTGTGTGTGTGGTGTGTGTGTGTGTATGTGTGGTATGTGTGTGTGTGTGGTGTGTGTGTGTGTATGTGTGTGTGTATGTGTGGTGTGTGTGTATGTGTGTATGTGTGGTGTGTGTGTATGTGTGTATGTGTGGTGTGTGTGTATGTGTGGTGTGTGTGTATGTGTGGTGTGTGTATGTATGGTGTGTGTGTGTGTGTGTGTGTGTGTGTATGTGTGTATGTGTGTATGTGTGGTGTGTGTGTGTGTGTATGTGTGGTGTGTGTGTGTATGTGTGTGTGTGTATGTGTGGTGTGCCCATAGAGGCTATAGAGAGTACCTTATTATTTGGAGCTGGAGTTAAAAACTGTTGTAAGGTGGCTAACATGGGTCTTGGGAACTACCACAGTCCTCTGGAAGTGAAGCAAGCCTGGTTAACCACGGAGTCCCTTCTCCAGCTCCTTAGGTTTACATTTAATGCTGCTCAAACTGTGGTTTGCACACCAAAATATGTCTATCAAGTCTGTGACTGTTTATCAAAGGGTTACAATACACAGGAGCCATAGCTGGAGTTTTCTCTGGTCCTGCCCAGGCCTGCACTCGGATGGAAGTAATTAATTAAACTGCTCGGCCATTAGCTCAGGCTTTCTACTGACTAGCTCTTACACTTAAACTCAGCACATTTCTGTTAATCTACATTTATTGTGGCTTTGCCTGTGTGCCATTGCATGCTGCTTCCTGGACAGAGGGCTGGTGCCTCAGGACTCAGCCTTCATCTTCCCAGAATTCTCTTTGTCTGCTTATCCCATCTATACTTTCTGCCTGGATACTGGCCAATCAATGTTTTATTAAACCAGTGTACAAAAGCATTATTCCACAGCAAGAGCCCTTGAAAACCAATACATTTTATAAAACTATGAAATAATTAAAATGATTAAATTTGATGGTATTTTGAAATTACTTGTATTTCCTTATATTTTCCATTTATTTCTGTAATAGCTGTTTTTCCTGTATTTTGTGTATCAGTTTGTACCACATCAGCCATTTATATTTATAGTTTGAAAGTAATTCTATTATGCATGTATCATCTTGTTCATTCTCAAGCAAATCTCCTGGATGTTTTCTTAGTTACTTTTCTGTTGCTTTGATAAAAATACAAAAGCAACTTAATGAAAAAAGGGTTGATTTGGCTCACAGTTCAAGGGTGTGGTCCACCTTTGTGGGGAAATCACCAGGAGGGAAATAGAGAGTACTCTTGCTGTGCCCAGCTCACTCTCTCCTCTTTACTCATCAAAGACCTGCTTCTATATACCCATTTCAGCTACCATAACCAACATCAACCTTCACAGGCATTCCAAGAGGCTAGATGCCGTTTCATGGCTGAGCTTTGGATTTATCATATAAGAGATCAGCTCCTATCAATTGGACAATTAACATTAACCTACACAGGTACTTAAAATAAAATCTCCATTATATGTATTGCTATTTGGGCTTTCAGTACTGCTTGGTTTGACTTCACAGTAAAAAAGGAAGTCAACATTACATAGAAGCACATGAGTATCCTTGGTTAGATTATACATTTTCCTAGACTAGAGATCCTTAAGCTAGTTGTATAAATAATATTCATGTCACATCCTTTTGATTAGTGCAAATACTGGCTCAAATTATATGACCCAGGTTTGGAGGAAAAGAAGCTATAGAATATTGAGGTTGACAGAGACAATATTTGTTCATATGCACAGAGTAAGAAATGGCTTGGGCCAACTGTTTAGAACCTAACACATTGGTGTATGCTTATCTTTTCTTGTGCAAGAGAAAGCCTATCATATACTCTTGAAAATATAGCTTATTTTTATATGAGCATTAATAGCATGACTATCAATCCAGTCTAATGCTTAATTTCTGTAGCTATTCTCCATGTCTACTCCCCATAAAAAAGATCTTTAGATCCAATCTATTCCATCACTGCTTGCTTGTCTTTCCCCTATGACCTATTCATGAGTCAAAACTCTTCATGTTTTCCTGAAAACAGTGTTGCATGCTGGGCTCTCATCTTAGTGCCTCCTTGTGCGCTCTTTAGCCAAAGGGAAAAGTGCAGATTTTGCTGCCACATGTTCTCTAGCACTATGAAATCACTGATTTCTGTTTCTTAAAAGACAATAAAAATTATTGTATCAAAACTTGTGAAAGTCAAAACAAGAACCAGTATATTTTTAAAGCTTTTAAATGGAGTGTACTGTCAATGGAATCTATGGCATATAGACTTGTACTATACTCGCAGGACATCCATGACAGCTTCAAAACTCACTAAATGACAGATTAAGCTATAACAAATGCTTTGTCAACTTTATTTATTTTGCTGAAGAAAGCAGCAGTCACTGACAGTTTCAGCCCTGTAGTTATCTATGGCAAGTTGTTTTACTTTATAAAGGTTTTATTCTTTCTCTTTGTTAATATTTCCATAAAAGATAAACAGTAATATTCTACAATGTCTTTTCACAGTACAACTATGGAAAAATCCCATGCATCCTATTAACACATTAACAGATCTTTAGTATTATTTTAATTTACTATATAGAAATACTGTAAATTAAATATATATTTATATATTTCATATATATATATATTCTTAAAGAATGGAATTATGTCATCTCCAAGGAAATAAGTGGAACTTCAAAATAAGCCAAATTCAGACATAACTATTGTATGTTTTCCCTTATATATGGACTCTATATATAATATATATATCTATATATAATATAATATATATAATATAATATAATAATATATGGATATATATTATACATCATATGTGTATATATGAATAATTATATATGTGTATATAACATGAAAGTAGAAGTCAGAGACCATAGAGGAGAAGAAGGAGACCAGTCAGAAAAGTACCCAGAGATATGTTATGGTACAGAGGATGAATATGTGTAAAGTACAATGATATACATGTATAAAAATTAAACAACAAACCCATTTATTATGCATGACAAAAAGTAATTGTTTATTAATATATGTCCCTTCATTTAGATCAATTTGAAAATGCAAGGCAATAGTAATAAACAAATATATCAACAGCATTTACAAAAACTAAAACATGAAATTTAAAATAGTAGAATGTCATATGGCAAAGGAAGGCTCACAATCATTCCCAGTCCATTAATAGCACCAGGAAGGAAATAGTAACAACAAAGCAGACATAAACTGGTAAATAGAAAAGAACTGACAAGGACAATGGAAATAATATACATAAGTGACGGGAAAACAAAGCTAACAAACCTTTAGCTGAACTGAGAACTGGACAGGTTCATGTCAGTAAAACAGTAAACATTACAATCGACATCAGAAAACACAATAGGTTAAAAACTATTCTAAAAATGAAAACCCAACAAATTAGAAAACACAATGCAAAAGTTAAATTACTAGATGCATGGAATCTGTCTTATTTGGAATATGAAGACAGAAATGATCTCAATAAACAAACAAAAATGTAAGATTATTAAATCAATTTTCAAAAGCCATCTCTCATAGAAAGGACCCAACAATGATTAGCTGTTAAATTCTATTCAATATTTAAATAAATATAAATATTAATTCTTGAACCCTCAGCAAATAAAGAAAATAGGATTATTACAAACTGATTATTGAGCTGGGCAGTGGTGGCGCACACCTTTAATCCCAGCACTCGGGAGGCAGAGCCAGGTGGATCTCTGTGAGTTCAAGGCCAGCCTGAGCTACCAAGTGAGTTTCAGGAAAGGCACAAAGCTACACAAAGAAACCCTGTCTTGAAAACCACCCCTCCAAAAAAAGAAAGAAAACTGATTATTGTATTCTTAACCTGATAATGTAAATATATAAGATATAATAAATAATAAGCAAGCAAGCTATCTCTATGACTGGTAAATCTATATTAGAATGTTCTCAATAATACACAAGCAAATAAAATGCAACAGCCCAGGAAGAATGTTATCCAGGAGAAAATCTTATTGGATTAAACCAGAAATGCAGAGATTTACACAACCCTATATAGAGGACCATGATAGAGCACATTAACAGAATGGAAAAAAAGCAAATGTATGGTATTTTCAAGAGATGAAAAAAAAATGTTTGAAAAAGTTCAACTTCATTGACAAGTTAAAAAAAGGAAAACTTCAAAAAATAATTATAACAACACAAAATATGACAAACACATTTAAGATACTGATCACAGGGAGCAGTTGAATGTCTTTCTTTAAGATCTGAATCAAGAAGATGAGTTTTTAAATTGTGACTTCTATTTATTAGAGTCTTCTGTGTCCTAGTCTGAACAGAAAGGCAAGGCCAAAACATCTAAGTCTGAAATGAAGACATTAAACTGTCCATGATTATAAATGCATGCATGGTTTTGTAAATAAACTCCAGCAATACTTGTCATAACTAATAATCAATTTAGCATAGTTGCAGTGCACAAAATGACCACAAAATAATTAACATACTCACTGTAACATTAGTCTCAAAAGAATGACAAAGTGCATATCCCATTTTAATATCTAAGAAAATTACAAATTAATTTGAACAAATTGGTAGAAATTTATGTAAAACATATCAAAATAATGAAATAAGTAAAAGACAAAATATACACAAAAATCAGTATCATCAAAATGTCATGATGTCCAAAGCAATCTTCAGACTTAATGAAATTCTTATCAAAATGTGAATTACATTTTCCACAGAATTAAAAACAACAACTCTAAAATTTGTCTGGGAATCACCAAAACCCATGAAAACACAAAAGCATTTTGCAAACAAAAGATGTTTAGGAGACACATGCTACCTGACTTCCTATGTATAACCAAAAGGCAGTGTAGACAAATTTCTAAATGGTCTTATTAAATAAAAAATGTGTAGCCAGAAATTTGGGTTAATGCCTTAGAGAGATCAGGAAAATAAAGAAAGCCACCAGCTAACCTCATCTCATTAACTCTGCAGGTTCCTAGGAGTACAACTTCCTGTCTACCCAGACTTATATGCCTTGCTTTTCTGCCCTCTCATTGGCTCTTAGCCCAGCTACCTCACTTCCTCTTCCTACACTACTCTGTCACTGTCTATCTGTCTATACAGACCTCCTGGTTTCTATGGTTGGTACTGGGATTAAAGGCATGTGTCACCATGCTTGGCTCTGTTCACTAGTGTGGCCTTGAACACATACAGATCCTGCCTGCTAAAGGATTAAGGGCGTGTGCTGCCTGACTTCTTTGTTTACTTAAAATGGCTGGCCTTGTCCCCCCTGATCTCCAGGCAAGCTTTATTTATTAATGTACAAATAAAATATCACTATATTTCAGCAGAAATAAAATATTACCACAAGGTAGTCATAAAATAAGGTACTGTTATGAAATGAACATATAGAAAATAAAACAGAACAGAAAGCTAAGAAATAGACCCATATATCAGTAGTCAAATATGTTTCAATAAAAACGACAAGAGAAAAGACCATTTCTTTTCAGGATATTGTATTGAAAAAAATGTATATCTACATTCAAGAAAGTGAAAGTGCATCAACGACCTTGAAGTCGACCTGGCACACCTACATACAAGCATAGGAGAAACAATGCAGACACCAGCACAGTAAAGACTTTCTAAAGAAGTCCTGTATGTCCAGAATAATACCTAAGACTTACAAGTGAAACACATGAAATAAAAAATGCTTCTGCACCATATGAAAATAATTAACCAAGTGAAGAGACAGCCTACAGAAAAGTCTTGCTAGCTATATTATCCAATGGAAGATTGAAATCTGAAACATACAAAAATTAGAAAGCAACAACAACTACTTAATCAATAAAGAAATGAACAAAAAGCATAACAAGTTCTGAGAAGCAGTGCTGT
>CATKUP010000924.1:0-38243 GCA_949786385.1 Onychomys leucogaster
TCACGTTTCCCGCCTTATTAGAGACTCTAGAAAGCAAGAGCGTGCTTCTTGCTCTAAAGCAGAGTGTGTTTCATGGATGAGAACTGTGCTGTGTGTTTCCCTTCAGAAACGGAGTTAAATGCCAGGCTCTGTGTCTTCCTACAAGCGAGACTTCGTTTCAGGTAAACGCAGTCACTTTTCAGCTCAAACGAAGCTATATTGTACACGAAGCTCACACGTTTCTCGCTCTTAACTGAAACGCATTGGATGTTAGAGGGCCTGTGGTTTGTATCAGTTTCAGAAGCAGAGTTGAACTAGATATGGTCCGTGTGTGTAGGAAACACAGTTCTTTTGTTCTGAGCACTCTCACGTTTCCCGCCTTATTAGAGACTCTAGAAAGCAAGAGCGTGCTTCTTGCTCTAAAGCAGAGTGTGTTTCATGGATGAGAACTGTGCTGTGTGTTTCCCTTCAGAAATGGAGTTAAATGCCAGGCTCTGTGTCTTCCTACAAGCGAGACTTCGTTTCAGGTAAACGCAGTCACTTTTCAGCTCAAACGAAGCTATATTGTACACGAAGCTCACACGTTTCTCGCTCTTAACTGAAACGCATTGGATGTTAGAGGGCCTGTGGTTTGTATCAGTTTCAGAAGCAGAGTTGAACTAGATATGGTCCGTGTGTGTAGGAAACACAGTTCTTTTGTTCTGAGCACTCTCACGTTTCCCGCCTTATTAGAGACTCTAGAAAGCAAGAGCGTGCTTCTTGCTCTAAAGCAGAGTGTGTTTCATGGATGAGAACTGTGCTGTGTGTTTCCCTTCAGAAACGGAGTTAAATGCCAGGCTCTGTGTCTTCCTACAAGCGAGACTTCGTTTCAGGTAAACGCAGTCACTTTTCAGCTCAAACGAAGCTATATTGTACACGAAGCTCACACGTTTCTCGCTCTTAACTGAAACGCATTGGATGTTAGAGGGCCTGTGGTTTGTATCAGTTTCAGAAGCAGAGTTGAACTAGATATGGTCCGTGTGTGTAGGAAACACAGTTCTTTTGTTCTGAGCACTCTCACGTTTCCCGCCTTATTAGAGACTCTAGAAAGCAAGAGCGTGCTTCTTGCTCTAAAGCAGAGTGTGTTTCATGGATGAGAACTGTGCTGTGTGTTTCCCTTCAGAAACGGAGTTAAATGCCAGGCTCTGTGTCTTCCTACAAGCGAGACTTCGTTTCAGGTAAACGCAGTCACTTTTCAGCTCAAACGAAGCTATATTGTACACGAAGCTCACACGTTTCTCGCTCTTAACTGAAACGCATTGGATGTTAGAGGGCCTGTGGTTTGTATCAGTTTCAGAAGCAGAGTTGAACTAGATATGGTCCGTGTGTGTAGGAAACACAGTTCTTTTGTTCTGAGCACTCTCACGTTTCCCGCCTTATTAGAGACTCTAGAAAGCAAGAGCGTGCTTCTTGCTCTAAAGCAGAGTGTGTTTCATGGATGAGAACTGTGCTGTGTGTTTCCCTTCAGAAACGGAGTTAAATGCCAGGCTCTGTGTCTTCCTACAAGCGAGACTTCGTTTCAGGTAAACGCAGTCACTTTTCAGCTCAAACGAAGCTATATTGTACACGAAGCTCACACGTTTCTCGCTCTTAACTGAAACGCATTGGATGTTAGAGGGCCTGTGGTTTGTATCAGTTTCAGAAGCAGAGTTGAACTAGATATGGTCCGTGTGTGTAGGAAACACAGTTCTTTTGTTCTGAGCACTCTCACGTTTCCCGCCTTATTAGAGACTCTAGAAAGCAAGAGCGTGCTTCTTGCTCTAAAGCAGAGTGTGTTTCATGGATGAGAACTGTGCTGTGTGTTTCCCTTCAGAAACGGAGTTAAATGCCAGGCTCTGTGTCTTCCTACAAGCGAGACTTCGTTTCAGGTAAACGCAGTCACTTTTCAGCTCAAACGAAGCTATATTGTACACGAAGCTCACACGTTTCTCGCTCTTAACTGAAACGCATTGGATGTTAGAGGGCCTGTGGTTTGTATCAGTTTCAGAAGCAGAGTTGAACTAGATATGGTCCGTGTGTGTAGGAAACACAGTTCTTTTGTTCTGAGCACTCTCACGTTTCCCGCCTTATTAGAGACTCTAGAAAGCAAGAGCGTGCTTCTTGCTCTAAAGCAGAGTGTGTTTCATGGATGAGAACTGTGCTGTGTGTTTCCCTTCAGAAACGGAGTTAAATGCCAGGCTCTGTGTCTTCCTACAAGCGAGACTTCGTTTCAGGTAAACGCAGTCACTTTTCAGCTCAAACGAAGCTATATTGTACACGAAGCTCACACGTTTCTCGCTCTTAACTGAAACGCATTGGATGTTAGAGGGCCTGTGGTTTGTATCAGTTTCAGAAGCAGAGTTGAACTAGATATGGTCCGTGTGTGTAGGAAACACAGTTCTTTTGTTCTGAGCACTCTCACGTTTCCCGCCTTATTAGAGACTCTAGAAAGCAAGAGCGTGCTTCTTGCTCTAAAGCAGAGTGTGTTTCATGGATGAGAACTGTGCTGTGTGTTTCCCTTCAGAAACGGAGTTAAATGCCAGGCTCTGTGTCTTCCTACAAGCGAGACTTCGTTTCAGGTAAACGCAGTCACTTTTCAGCTCAAACGAAGCTATATTGTACACGAAGCTCACACGTTTCTCGCTCTTAACTGAAACGCATTGGATGTTAGAGGGCCTGTGGTTTGTATCAGTTTCAGAAGCAGAGTTGAACTAGATATGGTCCGTGTTGTGTAGGAAACACAGTTCTTTTGTTCTGAGCACTCTCACGTTTCCCGCCTTATTAGAGACTCTGGAAAGCAAGAGCGTGCTTCTTGCTCTAAAGCAGAGTGTGTTTCATGGATGAGAACTGTGCTGTGTGTTTCCCTTCAGAAACGGAGTTAAATGCCAGGCTCTGTGTCTTCCTACAAGAGAGACTTCGTTTCAGGTAAACGCAGTCACTTTTCAGCTCAAACGAAGCTATATTGTACACGAAGCTCACACGTTTCTCGCTCTTAACTGAAACGCATTGGATGTTAGAGGGCCTGTGGTTTGTATCAGTTTCAGAAGCAGAGTTGAACTAGATATGGTCCGTGTGTGTAGGAAACACAGTTCTTTTGTTCTGAGCATTCTCACGTTTCCCGCCTTATTAGAGACTCTAGAAAGCAAGAGCGTGCTTCTTGCTCTAAAGCAGAGTGTGTTTCATGGATGAGAACTGTGCTGTGTGTTTCCCTTCAGAAACGGAGTTAAATGCCAGGCTCTGTGTCTTCCTACAAGCGAGACTTCGTTTCAGGTAAACGCAGTCACTTTTCAGCTCAAACGAAGCTATATTGTACACGAAGCTCACACGTTTCTCGCTCTTAACTGAAACGCATTGGATGTTAGAGGGCCTGTGGTTTGTATCAGTTTCAGAAGCAGAGTTGAACTAGATATGGTCCGTGTGTGTAGGAAACACAGTTCTTTTGTTCTGAGCACTCTCACGTTTCCCGCCTTATTAGAGACTCTAGAAAGCAAGAGCGTGCTTCTTGCTCTAAAGCAGAGTGTGTTTCATGGATGAGAACTGTGCTGTGTGTTTCCCTTCAGAAACGGAGTTAAATGCCAGGCTCTGTGTCTTCCTACAAGCGAGACTTCGTTTCAGGTAAACGCAGTCACTTTTCAGCTCAAACGAAGCTATATTGTACACGAAGCTCACACGTTTCTCGCTCTTAACTGAAACGCATTGGATGTTAGAGGGCCTGTGGTTTGTATCAGTTTCAGAAGCAGAGTTGAACTAGATATGGTCCGTGTGTGTAGGAAACACAGTTCTTTTGTTCTGAGCACTCTCACGTTTCCCGCCTTATTAGAGACTCTAGAAAGCAAGAGCGTGCTTCTTGCTCTAAAGCAGAGTGTGTTTCATGGATGAGAACTGTGCTGTGTGTTTCCCTTCAGAAACGGAGTTAAATGCCAGGCTCTGTGTCTTCCTACAAGCGAGACTTCGTTTCAGGTAAACGCAGTCACTTTTCAGCTCAAACGAAGCTATATTGTACACGAAGCTCACACGTTTCTCGCTCTTAACTGAAACGCATTGGATGTTAGAGGGCCTGTGGTTTGTATCAGTTTCAGAAGCAGAGTTGAACTAGATATGGTCCGTGTGTGTAGGAAACACAGTTCTTTTGTTCTGAGCACTCTCACGTTTCCCGCCTTATTAGAGACTCTAGAAAGCAAGAGCGTGCTTCTTGCTCTAAAGCAGAGTGTGTTTCATGGATGAGAACTGTGCTGTGTGTTTCCCTTCAGAAACGGAGTTAAATGCCAGGCTCTGTGTCTTCCTACAAGCGAGACTTCGTTTCAGGTAAACGCAGTCACTTTTCAGCTCAAACGAAGCTATATTGTACACGAAGCTCACACGTTTCTCGCTCTTAACTGAAACGCATTGGATGTTAGAGGGCCTGTGGTTTGTATCAGTTTCAGAAGCAGAGTTGAACTAGATATGGTCCGTGTGTGTAGGAAACACAGTTCTTTTGTTCTGAGCACTCTCACGTTTCCCGCCTTATTAGAGACTCTAGAAAGCAAGAGCGTGCTTCTTGCTCTAAAGCAGAGTGTGTTTCATGGATGAGAACTGTGCTGTGTGTTTCCCTTCAGAAACGGAGTTAAATGCCAGGCTCTGTGTCTTCCTACAAGCGAGACTTCGTTTCAGGTAAACGCAGTCACTTTTCAGCTCAAACGAAGCTATATTGTACACGAAGCTCACACGTTTCTCGCTCTTAACTGAAACGCATTGGATGTTAGAGGGCCTGTGGTTTGTATCAGTTTCAGAAGCAGAGTTGAACTAGATATGGTCCGTGTGTGTAGGAAACACAGTTCTTTTGTTCTGAGCACTCTCACGTTTCCCGCCTTATTAGAGACTCTGGAAAGCAAGAGCGTGCTTCTTGCTCTAAAGCAGAGTGTGTTTCATGGATGAGAACTGTGCTGTGTGTTTCCCTTCAGAAACGGAGTTAAATGCCAGGCTCTGTGTCTTCCTACAAGAGAGACTTCGTTTCAGGTAAACGCAGTCACTTTTCAGCTCAAACGAAGCTATATTGTACACGAAGCTCACACGTTTCTCGCTCTTAACTGAAACGCATTGGATGTTAGAGGGCCTGTGGTTTGTATCAGTTTCAGAAGCAGAGTTGAACTAGATATGGTCCGTGTGTGTAGGAAACACAGTTCTTTTGTTCTGAGCACTCTCACGTTTCCCGCCTTATTAGAGACTCTGGAAAGCAAGAGCGTGCTTCTTGCTCTAAAGCAGAGTGTGTTTCATGGATGAGAACTGTGCTGTGTGTTTCCCTTCAGAAACGGAGTTAAATGCCAGGCTCTGTGTCTTCCTACAAGCGAGACTTCGTTTCAGGTAAACGCAGTCACTTTTCAGCTCAAACGAAGCTATATTGTACACGAAGCTCACACGTTTCTCGCTCTTAACTGAAACGCATTGGATGTTAGAGGGCCTGTGGTTTGTATCAGTTTCAGAAGCAGAGTTGAACTAGATATGGTCCGTGTGTGTAGGAAACACAGTTCTTTTGTTCTGAGCACTCTCACGTTTCCCGCCTTATTAGAGACTCTAGAAAGCAAGAGCGTGCTTCTTGCTCTAAAGCAGAGTGTGTTTCATGGATGAGAACTGTGCTGTGTGTTTCCCTTCAGAAACGGAGTTAAATGCCAGGCTCTGTGTCTTCCTACAAGCGAGACTTCGTTTCAGGTAAACGCAGTCACTTTTCAGCTCAAACGAAGCTATATTGTACACGAAGCTCACACGTTTCTCGCTCTTAACTGAAACGCATTGGATGTTAGAGGGCCTGTGGTTTGTATCAGTTTCAGAAGCAGAGTTGAACTAGATATGGTCCGTGTGTGTAGGAAACACAGTTCTTTTGTTCTGAGCACTCTCACGTTTCCCGCCTTATTAGAGACTCTAGAAAGCAAGAGCGTGCTTCTTGCTCTAAAGCAGAGTGTGTTTCATGGATGAGAACTGTGCTGTGTGTTTCCCTTCAGAAACGGAGTTAAATGCCAGGCTCTGTGTCTTCCTACAAGCGAGACTTCGTTTCCGGTAAACGCAGTCACTTTTCAGCTCAAACGAAGCTATATTGTACACGAAGCTCACACGTTTCTCGCTCTTAACTGAAACGCATTGGATGTTAGAGGGCCTGTGGTTTGTATCAGTTTCAGAAGCAGAGTTGAACTAGATATGGTCCGTGTGTGTAGGAAACACAGTTCTTTTGTTCTGAGCACTCTCACGTTTCCCGCCTTATTAGAGACTCTAGAAAGCAAGAGCGTGCTTCTTGCTCTAAAGCAGAGTGTGTTTCATGGATGAGAACTGTGCTGTGTGTTTCCCTTCAGAAACGGAGTTAAATGCCAGGCTCTGTGTCTTCCTACAAGCGAGACTTCGTTTCAGGTAAACGCAGTCACTTTTCAGCTCAAACGAAGCTATATTGTACACGAAGCTCACACGTTTCTCGCTCTTAACTGAAACGCATTGGATGTTAGAGGGCCTGTGGTTTGTATCAGTTTCAGAAGCAGAGTTGAACTAGATATGGTCCGTGTGTGTAGGAAACACAGTTCTTTTGTTCTGAGCACTCTCACGTTTCCCGCCTTATTAGAGACTCTAGAAAGCAAGAGCGTGCTTCTTGCTCTAAAGCAGAGTGTGTTTCATGGATGAGAACTGTGCTGTGTGTTTCCCTTCAGAAACGGAGTTAAATGCCAGGCTCTGTGTCTTCCTACAAGCGAGACTTCGTTTCAGGTAAACGCAGTCACTTTTCAGCTCAAACGAAGCTATATTGTACACGAAGCTCACACGTTTCTCGCTCTTAACTGAAACGCATTGGATGTTAGAGGGCCTGTGGTTTGTATCAGTTTCAGAAGCAGAGTTGAACTAGATATGGTCCGTGTGTGTAGGAAACACAGTTCATTTGTTCTGAGCACTCTCACGTTTCCCGCCTTATTAGAGACTCTAGAAAGCAAGAGCGTGCTTCTTGCTCTAAAGCAGAGTGTGTTTCATGGATGAGAACTGTGCTGTGTGTTTCCCTTCAGAAACGGAGTTAAATACCAGGCTCTGTGTCTTCCTACAAGCGAGACTTCGTTTCAGGTAAACGCAGTCACTTTTCAGCTCAAACGAAGCTATATTGTACACGAAGCTCACACGTTTCTCGCTCTTAACTGAAACGCATTGGATGTTAGAGGGCCTGTGGTTTGTATCAGTTTCAGAAGCAGAGTTGAACTAGATATGGTCCGTGTGTGTAGGAAACACAGTTCTTTTGTTCTGAGCACTCTCACGTTTCCCGCCTTATTAGAGACTCTAGAAAGCAAGAGCGTGCTTCTTGCTCTAAAGCAGAGTGTGTTTCATGGATGAGAACTGTGCTGTGTGTTTCCCTTCAGAAACGGAGTTAAATGCCAGGCTCTGTGTCTTCCTACAAGCGAGACTTCGTTTCAGGTAAACGCAGTCACTTTTCAGCTCAAACGAAGCTATATTGTACACGAAGCTCACACGTTTCTCGCTCTTAACTGAAACGCATTGGATGTTAGAGGGCCTGTGGTTTGTATCAGTTTCAGAAGCAGAGTTGAACTAGATATGGTCCGTGTGTGTAGGAAACACAGTTCTTTTGTTCTGAGCACTCTCACGTTTCCCGCCTTATTAGAGACTCTAGAAAGCAAGAGCGTGCTTCTTGCTCTAAAGCAGAGTGTGTTTCATGGATGAGAACTGTGCTGTGTGTTTCCCTTCAGAAACGGAGTTAAATGCCAGGCTCTGTGTCTTCCTACAAGCGAGACTTCGTTTCAGGTAAACGCAGTCACTTTTCAGCTCAAACGAAGCTATATTGTACACGAAGCTCACACGTTTCTCGCTCTTAACTGAAACGCATTGGATGTTAGAGGGCCTGTGGTTTGTATCAGTTTCAGAAGCAGAGTTGAACTAGATATGGTCCGTGTGTGTAGGAAACACAGTTCTTTTGTTCTGAGCACTCTCACGTTTCCCGCCTTATTAGAGACTCTAGAAAGCAAGAGCGTGCTTCTTGCTCTAAAGCAGAGTGTGTTTCATGGATGAGAACTGTGCTGTGTGTTTCCCTTCAGAAACGGAGTTAAATGCCAGGCTCTGTGTCTTCCTACAAGCGAGACTTCGTTTCAGGTAAACGCAGTCACTTTTCAGCTCAAACGAAGCTATATTGTACACGAAGCTCACACGTTTCTCGCTCTTAACTGAAACGCATTGGATGTTAGAGGGCCTGTGGTTTGTATCAGTTTCAGAAGCAGAGTTGAACTAGATATGGTCCGTGTGTGTAGGAAACACAGTTCTTTTGTTCTGAGCACTCTCACGTTTCCCGCCTTATTAGAGACTCTAGAAAGCAAGAGCGTGCTTCTTGCTCTAAAGCAGAGTGTGTTTCATGGATGAGAACTGTGCTGTGTGTTTCCCTTCAGAAACGGAGTTAAATGCCAGGCTCTGTGTCTTCCTACAAGCGAGACTTCGTTTCAGGTAAACACAGTCACTTTTCAGCTCAAACGAAGCTATATTGTACACGAAGCTCACACGTTTCTCGCTCTTAACTGAAACGCATTGGATGTTAGAGGGCCTGTGGTTTGTATCAGTTTCAGAAGCAGAGTTGAACTAGATATGGTCCGTGTGTGTAGGAAACACAGTTCTTTTGTTCTGAGCACTCTCACGTTTCCCGCCTTATTAGAGACTCTAGAAAGCAAGAGCGTGCTTCTTGCTCTAAAGCAGAGTGTGTTTCATGGATGAGAACTGTGCTGTGTGTTTCCCTTCAGAAACGGAGTTAAATGCCAGGCTCTGTGTCTTCCTACAAGCGAGACTTCGTTTCAGGTAAACGCAGTCACTTTTCAGCTCAAACGAAGCTATATTGTACACGAAGCTCACACGTTTCTCGCTCTTAACTGAAACGCATTGGATGTTAGAGGGCCTGTGGTTTGTATCAGTTTCAGAAGCAGAGTTGAACTAGATATGGTCCGTGTGTGTAGGAAACACAGTTCTTTTGTTCTGAGCACTCTCACGTTTCCCGCCTTATTAGAGACTCTAGAAAGAAAGAGCGTGCTTCTTGCTCTAAAGCAGAGTGTGTTTCATGGATGAGAACTGTGCTGTGTGTTTCCCTTCAGAAACGGAGTTAAATGCCAGGCTCTGTGTCTTCCTACAAGCGAGACTTCGTTTCAGGTAAACGCAGTCACTTTTCAGCTCAAACGAAGCTATATTGTACACGAAGCTCACACGTTTCTCGCTCTTAACTGAAACGCATTGGATGTTAGAGGGCCTGTGGTTTGTATCAGTTTCAGAAGCAGAGTTGAACTAGATATGGTCCGTGTGTGTAGGAAACACAGTTCTTTTGTTCTGAGCACTCTCACGTTTCCCGCCTTATTAGAGACTCTAGAAAGCAAGAGCGTGCTTCTTGCTCTAAAGCAGAGTGTGTTTCATGGATGAGAACTGTGCTGTGTGTTTCCCTTCAGAAACGGAGTTAAATGCCAGGCTCTGTGTCTTCCTACAAGCGAGACTTCGTTTCAGGTAAACGCAGTCACTTTTCAGCTCAAACGAAGCTATATTGTACACGAAGCTCACACGTTTCTCGCTCTTAACTGAAACGCATTGGATGTTAGAGGGCCTGTGGTTTGTATCAGTTTCAGAAGCAGAGTTGAACTAGATATGGTCCGTGTGTGTAGGAAACACAGTTCTTTTGTTCTGAGCACTCTCACGTTTCCCGCCTTATTAGAGACTCTAGAAAGCAAGAGCGTGCTTCTTGCTCTAAAGCAGAGTGTGTTTCATGGATGAGAACTGTGCTGTGTGTTTCCCTTCAGAAACGGAGTTAAATGCCAAGCTCTGTGTCTTCCTACAAGCAAGACTTCGTTTCAGGTAAACGCAGTCACTTTTCAGCTCAAACGAAGCTATATTGTACACGAAGCTCACACGTTTCTCGCTCTTAACTGAAACGCATTGGATGTTAGAGGGCCTGTGGTTTGTATCAGTTTCAGAAGCAGAGTTGAACTAGATATGGTCCGTGTGTGTAGGAAACACAGTTCTTTTGTTCTGAGCACTCTCACGTTTCCCGCCTTATTAGAGACTCTAGAAAGCAAGAGCGTGCTTCTTGCTCTAAAGCAGAGTGTGTTTCATGGATGAGAACTGTGCTGTGTGTTTCCCTTCAGAAACGGAGTTAAATGCCAGGCTCTGTGTCTTCCTACAAGCGAGACTTCGTTTCAGGTAAACGCAGTCACTTTTCAGCTCAAACGAAGCTATATTGTACACGAAGCTCACACGTTTCTCGCTCTTAACTGAAACGCATTGGATGTTAGAGGGCCTGTGGTTTGTATCAGTTTCAGAAGCAGAGTTGAACTAGATATGGTCCGTGTGTGTAGGAAACACAGTTCTTTTGTTCTGAGCACTCTCACGTTTCCCGCCTTATTAGAGACTCTAGAAAGCAAGAGCGTGCTTCTTGCTCTAAAGCAGAGTGTGTTTCATGGATGAGAACTGTGCTGTGTGTTTCCCTTCAGAAACGGAGTTAAATGCCAGGCTCTGTGTCTTCCTACAAGCGAGACTTCGTTTCAGGTAAACGCAGTCACTTTTCAGCTCAAACGAAGCTATATTGTACACGAAGCTCACACGTTTCTCGCTCTTAACTGAAACGCATTGGATGTTAGAGGGCCTGTGGTTTGTATCAGTTTCAGAAGCAGAGTTGAACTAGATATGGTCCGTGTGTGTAGGAAACACAGTTCTTTTGTTCTGAGCACTCTCACGTTTCCCGCCTTATTAGAGACTCTAGAAAGCAAGAGCGTGCTTCTTGCTCTAAAGCAGAGTGTGTTTCATGGATGAGAACTGTGCTGTGTGTTTCCCTTCAGAAACGGAGTTAAATGCCAGGCTCTGTGTCTTCCTACAAGCGAGACTTCGTTTCAGGTAAACGCAGTCACTTTTCAGCTCAAACGAAGCTATATTGTACACGAAGCTCACACGTTTCTCGCTCTTAACTGAAACGCATTGGATGTTAGAGGGCCTGTGGTTTGTATCAGTTTCAGAAGCAGAGTTGAACTAGATATGGTCCGTGTGTGTAGGAAACACAGTTCTTTTGTTCTGAGCACTCTCACGTTTCCCGCCTTATTAGAGACTCTAGAAAGCAAGAGCGTGCTTCTTGCTCTAAAGCAGAGTGTGTTTCATGGATGAGAACTGTGCTGTGTGTTTCCCTTCAGAAACGGAGTTAAATGCCAGGCTCTGTGTCTTCCTACAAGCGAGACTTCGTTTCAGGTAAACGCAGTCACTTTTCAGCTCAAACGAAGCTATATTGTACACGAAGCTCACACGTTTCTCGCTCTTAACTGAAACGCATTGGATGTTAGAGGGCCTGTGGTTTGTATCAGTTTCAGAAGCAGAGTTGAACTAGATATGGTCCGTGTGTGTAGGAAACACAGTTCTTTTGTTCTGAGCACTCTCACGTTTCCCGCCTTATTAGAGACTCTAGAAAGCAAGAGCGTGCTTCTTGCTCTAAAGCAGAGTGTGTTTCATGGATGAGAACTGTGCTGTGTGTTTCCCTTCAGAAACGGAGTTAAATGCCAAGCTCTGTGTCTTCCTACAAGCAAGACTTCGTTTCAGGTAAACGCAGTCACTTTTCAGCTCAAACGAAGCTATATTGTACACGAAGCTCACACGTTTCTCGCTCTTAACTGAAACGCATTGGATGTTAGAGGGCCTGTGGTTTGTATCAGTTTCAGAAGCAGAGTTGAACTAGATATGGTCCGTGTGTGTAGGAAACACAGTTCTTTTGTTCTGAGCACTCTCACGTTTCCCGCCTTATTAGAGACTCTAGAAAGCAAGAGCGTGCTTCTTGCTCTAAAGCAGAGTGTGTTTCATGGATGAGAACTGTGCTGTGTGTTTCCCTTCAGAAACGGAGTTAAATGCCAGGCTCTGTGTCTTCCTACAAGCGAGACTTCGTTTCAGGTAAACGCAGTCACTTTTCAGCTCAAACGAAGCTATATTGTACACGAAGCTCACACGTTTCTCGCTCTTAACTGAAACGCATTGGATGTTAGAGGGCCTGTGGTTTGTATCAGTTTCAGAAGCAGAGTTGAACTAGATATGGTCCGTGTGTGTAGGAAACACAGTTCTTTTGTTCTGAGCACTCTCACGTTTCCCGCCTTATTAGAGACTCTAGAAAGCAAGAGCGTGCTTCTTGCTCTAAAGCAGAGTGTGTTTCATGGATGAGAACTGTGCTGTGTGTTTCCCTTCAGAAACGGAGTTAAATGCCAGGCTCTGTGTCTTCCTACAAGCGAGACTTCGTTTCAGGTAAACGCAGTCACTTTTCAGCTCAAACGAAGCTATATTGTACACGAAGCTCACACGTTTCTCGCTCTTAACTGAAACGCATTGGATGTTAGAGGGCCTGTGGTTTGTATCAGTTTCAGAAGCAGAGTTGAACTAGATATGGTCCGTGTGTGTAGGAAACACAGTTCTTTTGTTCTGAGCACTCTCACGTTTCCCGCCTTATTAGAGACTCTAGAAAGCAAGAGCGTGCTTCTTGCTCTAAAGCAGAGTGTGTTTCATGGATGAGAACTGTGCTGTGTGTTTCCCTTCAGAAACGGAGTTAAATGCCAGGCTCTGTGTCTTCCTACAAGCGAGACTTCGTTTCAGGTAAACGCAGTCACTTTTCAGCTCAAACGAAGCTATATTGTACACGAAGCTCACACGTTTCTCGCTCTTAACTGAAACGCATTGGATGTTAGAGGGCCTGTGGTTTGTATCAGTTTCAGAAGCAGAGTTGAACTAGATATGGTCCGTGTGTGTAGGAAACACAGTTCTTTTGTTCTGAGCACTCTCACGTTTCCCGCCTTATTAGAGACTCTAGAAAGCAAGAGCGTGCTTCTTGCTCTAAAGCAGAGTGTGTTTCATGGATGAGAACTGTGCTGTGTGTTTCCCTTCAGAAACGGAGTTAAATGCCAGGCTCTGTGTCTTCCTACAAGCGAGACTTCGTTTCAGGTAAACGCAGTCACTTTTCAGCTCAAACGAAGCTATATTGTACACGAAGCTCACACGTTTCTCGCTCTTAACTGAAACGCATTGGATGTTAGAGGGCCTGTGGTTTGTATCAGTTTCAGAAGCAGAGTTGTACTAGATATGGTCCGTGTGTGTAGGAAACACAGTTCTTTTGTTCTGAGCACTCTCACGTTTCCCGCCTTATTAGAGACTCTAGAAAGAAAGAGCGTGCTTCTTGCTCTAAAGCAGAGTGTGTTTCATGGATGAGAACTGTGCTGTGTGTTTCCCTTCAGAAACGGAGTTAAATGCCAGGCTCTGTGTCTTCCTACAAGCGAGACTTCGTTTCAGGTAAACGCAGTCACTTTTCAGCTCAAACGAAGCTATATTGTACACGAAGCTCACACGTTTCTCGCTCTTAACTGAAACGCATTGGATGTTAGAGGGCCTGTGGTTTGTATCAGTTTCAGAAGCAGAGTTGAACTAGATATGGTCCGTGTGTGTAGGAAACACAGTTCTTTTGTTCTGAGCACTCTCACGTTTCCCGCCTTATTAGAGACTCTAGAAAGCAAGAGCGTGCTTCTTGCTCTAAAGCAGAGTGTGTTTCATGGATGAGAACTGTGCTGTGTGTTTCCCTTCAGAAACGGAGTTAAATGCCAGGCTCTGTGTCTTCCTACAAGCGAGACTTCGTTTCAGGTAAACGCAGTCACTTTTCAGCTCAAACGAAGCTATATTGTACACGAAGCTCACACGTTTCTCGCTCTTAACTGAAACGCATTGGATGTTAGAGGGCCTGTGGTTTGTATCAGTTTCAGAAGCAGAGTTGAACTAGATATGGTCCGTGTGTGTAGGAAACACAGTTCTTTTGTTCTGAGCACTCTCACGTTTCCCGCCTTATTAGAGACTCTAGAAAGCAAGAGCGTGCTTCTTGCTCTAAAGCAGAGTGTGTTTCATGGATGAGAACTGTGCTGTGTGTTTCCCTTCAGAAACGGAGTTAAATGCCAGGCTCTGTGTCTTCCTACAAGCAAGACTTCGTTTCAGGTAAACGCAGTCACTTTTCAGCTCAAACGAAGCTATATTGTACACGAAGCTCACACGTTTCTCGCTCTTAACTGAAACGCATTGGATGTTAGAGGGCCTGTGGTTTGTATCAGTTTCAGAAGCAGAGTTGAAGTAGATATGGTCCGTGTGTGTAGGAAACACAGTTCTTTTGTTCTGAGCACTCTCACGTTTCCCGCCTTATTAGAGACTCTAGAAAGCAAGAGCGTGCTTCTTGCTCTAAAGCAGAGTGTGTTTCATGGATGAGAACTGTGCTGTGTGTTTCCCTTCAGAAACGGAGTTAAATGCCAGGCTCTGTGTCTTCCTACAAGCGAGACTTCGTTTCAGGTAAACGCAGTCACTTTTCAGCTCAAACGAAGCTATATTGTACACGAAGCTCACACGTTTCTCGCTCTTAACTGAAACGCATTGGATGTTAGAGGGCCTGTGGTTTGTATCAGTTTCAGAAGCAGAGTTGAACTAGATATGGTCCGTGTGTGTAGGAAACACAGTTCTTTTGTTCTGAGCACTCTCACGTTTCCCGCCTTATTAGAGACTCTAGAAAGCAAGAGCGTGCTTCTTGCTCTAAAGCAGAGTGTGTTTCATGGATGAGAACTGTGCTGTGTGTTTCCCTTCAGAAACGGAGTTAAATGCCAGGCTCTGTGTCTTCCTACAAGCGAGACTTCGTTTCAGGTAAACGCAGTCACTTTTCAGCTCAAACGAAGCTATATTGTACACGAAGCTCACACGTTTCTCGCTCTTAACTGAAACGCATTGGATGTTAGAGGGCCTGTGGTTTGTATCAGTTTCAGAAGCAGAGTTGAACTAGATATGGTCCGTGTGTGTAGGAAACACAGTTCTTTTGTTCTGAGCACTCTCACGTTTCCCGCCTTATTAGAGACTCTAGAAAGCAAGAGCGTGCTTCTTGCTCTAAAGCAGAGTGTGTTTCATGGATGAGAACTGTGCTGTGTGTTTCCCTTCAGAAACGGAGTTAAATGCCAGGCTCTGTGTCTTCCTACAAGCGAGACTTCGTTTCAGGTAAACGCAGTCACTTTTCAGCTCAAACGAAGCTATATTGTACACGAAGCTCACACGTTTCTCGCTCTTAACTGAAACGCATTGGATGTTAGAGGGCCTGTGGTTTGTATCAGTTTCAGAAGCAGAGTTGAACTAGATATGGTCCGTGTGTGTAGGAAACACAGTTCTTTTGTTCTGAGCACTCTCACGTTTCCCGCCTTATTAGAGACTCTAGAAAGCAAGAGCGTGCTTCTTGCTCTAAAGCAGAGTGTGTTTCATGGATGAGAACTGTGCTGTGTGTTTCCCTTCAGAAACGGAGTTAAATGCCAGGCTCTGTGTCTTCCTACAAGCGAGACTTCGTTTCAGGTAAACGCAGTCACTTTTCAGCTCAAACGAAGCTATATTGTACACGAAGCTCACACGTTTCTCGCTCTTAACTGAAACGCATTGGATGTTAGAGGGCCTGTGGTTTGTATCAGTTTCAGAAGCAGAGTTGAACTAGATATGGTCCGTGTGTGGGAAACACAGTTCTTTTGTTCTGAGCACTCTCACGTTTCCCGCCTTATTAGAGACTCTGGAAAGCAAGAGCGTGCTTCTTGCTCTAAAGCAGAGTGTGTTTCATGGATGAGAACTGTGCTGTGTGTTTCCCTTCAGAAACGGAGTTAAATGCCAGGCTCTGTGTCTTCCTACAAGAGAGACTTCGTTTCAGGTAAACGCAGTCACTTTTCAGCTCAAACGAAGCTATATTGTACACGAAGCTCACACGTTTCTCGCTCTTAACTGAAACGCATTGGATGTTAGAGGGCCTGTGGTTTGTATCAGTTTCAGAAGCAGAGTTGAACTAGATATGGTCCGTGTGTGTAGGAAACACAGTTCTTTTGTTCTGAGCACTCTCACGTTTCCCGCCTTATTAGAGACTCTAGAAAGCAAGAGCGTGCTTCTTGCTCTAAAGCAGAGTGTGTTTCATGGATGAGAACTGTGCTGTGTGTTTCCCTTCAGAAACGGAGTTAAATGCCAGGCTCTGTGTCTTCCTACAAGCAAGACTTCGTTTCAGGTAAACGCAGTCACTTTTCAGCTCAAACGAAGCTATATTGTACACGAAGCTCACACGTTTCTCGCTCTTAACTGAAACGCATTGGATGTTAGAGGGCCTGTGGTTTGTATCAGTTTCAGAAGCAGAGTTGAACTAGATATGGTCCGTGTGTGTAGGAAACACAGTTCTTTTGTTCTGAGCACTCTCACGTTTCCCGCCTTATTAGAGACTCTAGAAAGCAAGAGCGTGCTTCTTGCTCTAAAGCAGAGTGTGTTTCATGGATGAGAACTGTGCTGTGTGTTTCCCTTCAGAAACGGAGTTAAATGCCAGGCTCTGTGTCTTCCTACAAGCGAGACTTCGTTTCAGGTAAACGCAGTCACTTTTCAGCTCAAACGAAGCTATATTGTACACGAAGCTCACACGTTTCTCGCTCTTAACTGAAACGCATTGGATGTTAGAGGGCCTGTGGTTTGTATCAGTTTCAGAAGCAGAGTTGAACTAGATATGGTCCGTGTGTGTAGGAAACACAGTTCTTTTGTTCTGAGCACTCTCACGTTTCCCGCCTTATTAGAGACTCTAGAAAGCAAGAGCGTGCTTCTTGCTCTAAAGCAGAGTGTGTTTCATGGATGAGAACTGTGCTGTGTGTTTCCCTTCAGAAACGGAGTTAAATGCCAGGCTCTGTGTCTTCCTACAAGCGAGACTTCGTTTCAGGTAAACGCAGTCACTTTTCAGCTCAAACGAAGCTATATTGTACACGAAGCTCACACGTTTCTCGCTCTTAACTGAAACGCATTGGATGTTAGAGGGCCTGTGGTTTGTATCAGTTTCAGAAGCAGAGTTGAACTAGATATGGTCCGTGTGTGTAGGAAACACAGTTCTTTTGTTCTGAGCACTCTCACGTTTCCCGCCTTATTAGAGACTCTGGAAAGCAAGAGCGTGCTTCTTGCTCTAAAGCAGAGTGTGTTTCATGGATGAGAACTGTGCTGTGTGTTTCCCTTCAGAAACGGAGTTAAATGCCAGGCTCTGTGTCTTCCTACAAGCGAGACTTCGTTTCAGGTAAACGCAGTCACTTTTCAGCTCAAACGAAGCTATATTGTACACGAAGCTCACACGTTTCTCGCTCTTAACTGAAACGCATTGGATGTTAGAGGGCCTGTGGTTTGTATCAGTTTCAGAAGCAGAGTTGAACTAGATATGGTCCGTGTGTGTAGGAAACACAGTTCTTTTGTTCTGAGCACTCTCACGTTTCCCGCCTTATTAGAGACTCTGGAAAGCAAGAGCGTGCTTCTTGCTCTAAAGCAGAGTGTGTTTCATGGATGAGAACTGTGCTGTGTGTTTCCCTTCAGAAACGGAGTTAAATGCCAGGCTCTGTGTCTTCCTACAAGAGAGACTTCGTTTCAGGTAAACGCAGTCACTTTTCAGCTCAAACGAAGCTATATTGTACACGAAGCTCACACGTTTCTCGCTCTTAACTGAAACGCATTGGATGTTAGAGGGCCTGTGGTTTGTATCAGTTTCAGAAGCAGAGTTGAAGTAGATATGGTCCGTGTGTGTAGGAAACACAGTTCTTTTGTTCTGAGCACTCTCACGTTTCCCGCCTTATTAGAGACTCTAGAAAGCAAGAGCGTGCTTCTTGCTCTAAAGCAGAGTGTGTTTCATGGATGAGAACTGTGCTGTGTGTTTCCCTTCAGAAACGGAGTTAAATGCCAGGCTCTGTGTCTTCCTACAAGCGAGACTTCGTTTCAGGTAAACGCAGTCACTTTTCAGCTCAAACGAAGCTATATTGTACACGAAGCTCACACGTTTCTCGCTCTTAACTGAAACGCATTGGATGTTAGAGGGCCTGTGGTTTGTATCAGTTTCAGAAGCAGAGTTGAACTAGATATGGTCCGTGTGTGGGAAACACAGTTCTTTTGTTCTGAGCACTCTCACGTTTCCCGCCTTATTAGAGACTCTGGAAAGCAAGAGCGTGCTTCTTGCTCTAAAGCAGAGTGTGTTTCATGGATGAGAACTGTGCTGTGTGTTTCCCTTCAGAAACGGAGTTAAATGCCAGGCTCTGTGTCTTCCTACAAGAGAGACTTCGTTTCAGGTAAACGCAGTCACTTTTCAGCTCAAACGAAGCTATATTGTACACGAAGCTCACACGTTTCTCGCTCTTAACTGAAACGCATTGGATGTTAGAGGGCCTGTGGTTTGTATCAGTTTCAGAAGCAGAGTTGAACTAGATATGGTCCGTGTGTGTAGGAAACACAGTTCTTTTGTTCTGAGCACTCTCACGTTTCCCGCCTTATTAGAGACTCTAGAAAGCAAGAGCGTGCTTCTTGCTCTAAAGCAGAGTGTGTTTCATGGATGAGAACTGTGCTGTGTGTTTCCCTTCAGAAACGGAGTTAAATGCCAGGCTCTGTGTCTTCCTACAAGCGAGACTTCGTTTCAGGTAAACGCAGTCACTTTTCAGCTCAAACGAAGCTATATTGTACACGAAGCTCACACGTTTCTCGCTCTTAACTGAAACGCATTGGATGTTAGAGGGCCTGTGGTTTGTATCAGTTTCAGAAGCAGAGTTGAACTAGATATGGTCCGTGTGTGTAGGAAACACAGTTCTTTTGTTCTGAGCACTCTCACGTTTCCCGCCTTATTAGAGACTCTAGAAAGCAAGAGCGTGCTTCTTGCTCTAAAGCAGAGTGTGTTTCATGGATGAGAACTGTGCTGTGTGTTTCCCTTCAGAAACGGAGTTAAATGCCAGGCTCTGTGTCTTCCTACAAGCAAGACTTCGTTTCAGGTAAACGCAGTCACTTTTCAGCTCAAACGAAGCTATATTGTACACGAAGCTCACACGTTTCTCGCTCTTAACTGAAACGCATTGGATGTTAGAGGGCCTGTGGTTTGTATCAGTTTCAGAAGCAGAGTTGAAGTAGATATGGTCCGTGTGTGTAGGAAACACAGTTCTTTTGTTCTGAGCACTCTCACGTTTCCCGCCTTATTAGAGACTCTAGAAAGCAAGAGCGTGCTTCTTGCTCTAAAGCAGAGTGTGTTTCATGGATGAGAACTGTGCTGTGTGTTTCCCTTCAGAAACGGAGTTAAATGCCAGGCTCTGTGTCTTCCTACAAGCGAGACTTCGTTTCAGGTAAACGCAGTCACTTTTCAGCTCAAACGAAGCTATATTGTACACGAAGCTCACACGTTTCTCGCTCTTAACTGAAACGCATTGGATGTTAGAGGGCCTGTGGTTTGTATCAGTTTCAGAAGCAGAGTTGAACTAGATATGGTCCGTGTGTGTAGGAAACACAGTTCTTTTGTTCTGAGCACTCTCACGTTTCCCGCCTTATTAGAGACTCTAGAAAGCAAGAGCGTGCTTCTTGCTCTAAAGCAGAGTGTGTTTCATGGATGAGAACTGTGCTGTGTGTTTCCCTTCAGAAACGGAGTTAAATGCCAGGCTCTGTGTCTTCCTACAAGCGAGACTTCGTTTCAGGTAAACGCAGTCACTTTTCAGCTCAAACGAAGCTATATTGTACACGAAGCTCACACGTTTCTCGCTCTTAACTGAAACGCATTGGATGTTAGAGGGCCTGTGGTTTGTATCAGTTTCAGAAGCAGAGTTGAACTAGATATGGTCCGTGTGTGTAGGAAACACAGTTCTTTTGTTCTGAGCACTCTCACGTTTCCCGCCTTATTAGAGACTCTGGAAAGCAAGAGCGTGCTTCTTGCTCTAAAGCAGAGTGTGTTTCATGGATGAGAACTGTGCTGTGTGTTTCCCTTCAGAAACGGAGTTAAATGCCAGGCTCTGTGTCTTCCTACAAGCGAGACTTCGTTTCAGGTAAACGCAGTCACTTTTCAGCTCAAACGAAGCTATATTGTACACGAAGCTCACACGTTTCTCGCTCTTAACTGAAACGCATTGGATGTTAGAGGGCCTGTGGTTTGTATCAGTTTCAGAAGCAGAGTTGAACTAGATATGGTCCGTGTGTGTAGGAAACACAGTTCTTTTGTTCTGAGCACTCTCACGTTTCCCGCCTTATTAGAGACTGTGGAAAGCAAGAGCGTGCTTCTTGCTCTAAAGCAGAGTGTGTTTCATGGATGAGAACTGTGCTGTGTGTTTCCCTTCAGAAACGGAGTTAAATGCCAGGCTCTGTGTCTTCCTACAAGAGAGACTTCGTTTCAGGTAAACGCAGTCACTTTTCAGCTCAAACGAAGCTATATTGTACACGAAGCTCACACGTTTCTCGCTCTTAACTGAAACGCATTGGATGTTAGAGGGCCTGTGGTTTGTATCAGTTTCAGAAGCAGAGTTGAAGTAGATATGGTCCGTGTGTGTAGGAAACACAGTTCTTTTGTTCTGAGCACTCTCACGTTTCCCGCCTTATTAGAGACTCTAGAAAGCAAGAGCGTGCTTCTTGCTCTAAAGCAGAGTGTGTTTCATGGATGAGAACTGTGCTGTGTGTTTCCCTTCAGAAACGGAGTTAAATGCCAGGCTCTGTGTCTTCCTACAAGCGAGACTTCGTTTCAGGTAAACGCAGTCACTTTTCAGCTCAAACGAAGCTATATTGTACACGAAGCTCACACGTTTCTCGCTCTTAACTGAAACGCATTGGATGTTAGAGGGCCTGTGGTTTGTATCAGTTTCAGAAGCAGAGTTGAACTAGATATGGTCCGTGTGTGTAGGAAACACAGTTCTTTTGTTCTGAGCACTCTCACGTTTCCCGCCTTATTAGAGACTCTAGAAAGCAAGAGCGTGCTTCTTGCTCTAAAGCAGAGTGTGTTTCATGGATGAGAACTGTGCTGTGTGTTTCCCTTCAGAAACGGAGTTAAATGCCAGGCTCTGTGTCTTCCTACAAGCGAGACTTCGTTTCAGGTAAACGCAGTCACTTTTCAGCTCAAACGAAGCTATATTGTACACGAAGCTCACACGTTTCTCGCTCTTAACTGAAACGCATTGGATGTTAGAGGGCCTGTGGTTTGTATCAGTTTCAGAAGCAGAGTTGAACTAGATATGGTCCGTGTGTGTAGGAAACACAGTTCTTTTGTTCTGAGCACTCTCACGTTTCCCGCCTTATTAGAGACTCTAGAAAGCAAGAGCGTGCTTCTTGCTCTAAAGCAGAGTGTGTTTCATGGATGAGAACTGTGCTGTGTGTTTCCCTTCAGAAACGGAGTTAAATGCCAGGCTCTGTGTCTTCCTACAAGCGAGACTTCGTTTCAGGTAAACGCAGTCACTTTTCAGCTCAAACGAAGCTATATTGTACACGAAGCTCACACGTTTCTCGCTCTTAACTGAAACGCATTGGATGTTAGAGGGCCTGTGGTTTGTATCAGTTTCAGAAGCAGAGTTGAACTAGATATGGTCCGTGTGTGTAGGAAACACAGTTCTTTTGTTCTGAGCACTCTCACGTTTCCCGCCTTATTAGAGACTCTAGAAAGCAAGAGCGTGCTTCTTGCTCTAAAGCAGAGTGTGTTTCATGGATGAGAACTGTGCTGTGTGTTTCCCTTCAGAAACGGAGTTAAATGCCAGGCTCTGTGTCTTCCTACAAGCGAGACTTCGTTTCAGGTAAACGCAGTCACTTTTCAGCTCAAACGAAGCTATATTGTACACGAAGCTCACACGTTTCTCGCTCTTAACTGAAACGCATTGGATGTTAGAGGGCCTGTGGTTTGTATCAGTTTCAGAAGCAGAGTTGAACTAGATATGGTCCGTGTGTGTAGGAAACACAGTTCTTTTGTTCTGAGCACTCTCACGTTTCCCGCCTTATTAGAGACTCTAGAAAGAAAGAGCGTGCTTCTTGCTCTAAAGCAGAGTGTGTTTCATGGATGAGAACTGTGCTGTGTGTTTCCCTTCAGAAACGGAGTTAAATGCCAGGCTCTGTGTCTTCCTACAAGCGAGACTTCGTTTCAGGTAAACGCAGTCACTTTTCAGCTCAAACGAAGCTATATTGTACACGAAGCTCACACGTTTCTCGCTCTTAACTGAAACGCATTGGATGTTAGAGGGCCTGTGGTTTGTATCAGTTTCAGAAGCAGAGTTGAACTAGATATGGTCCGTGTGTGTAGGAAACACAGTTCTTTTGTTCTGAGCACTCTCACGTTTCCCGCCTTATTAGAGACTCTAGAAAGCAAGAGCGTGCTTCTTGCTCTAAAGCAGAGTGTGTTTCATGGATGAGAACTGTGCTGTGTGTTTCCCTTCAGAAACGGAGTTAAATGCCAGGCTCTGTGTCTTCCTACAAGCGAGACTTCGTTTCAGGTAAACGCAGTCACTTTTCAGCTCAAACGAAGCTATATTGTACACGAAGCTCACACGTTTCTCGCTCTTAACTGAAACGCATTGGATGTTAGAGGGCCTGTGGTTTGTATCAGTTTCAGAAGCAGAGTTGAACTAGATATGGTCCGTGTGTGTAGGAAACACAGTTCTTTTGTTCTGAGCACTCTCACGTTTCCCGCCTTATTAGAGACTCTAGAAAGCAAGAGCGTGCTTCTTGCTCTAAAGCAGAGTGTGTTTCATGGATGAGAACTGTGCTGTGTGTTTCCCTTCAGAAACGGAGTTAAATGCCAGGCTCTGTGTCTTCCTACAAGCAAGACTTCGTTTCAGGTAAACGCAGTCACTTTTCAGCTCAAACGAAGCTATATTGTACACGAAGCTCACACGTTTCTCGCTCTTAACTGAAACGCATTGGATGTTAGAGGGCCTGTGGTTTGTATCAGTTTCAGAAGCAGAGTTGAACTAGATATGGTCCGTGTGTGTAGGAAACACAGTTCTTTTGTTCTGAGCACTCTCACGTTTCCCGCCTTATTAGAGACTCTAGAAAGCAAGAGCGTGCTTCTTGCTCTAAAGCAGAGTGTGTTTCATGGATGAGAACTGTGCTGTGTGTTTCCCTTCAGAAACGGAGTTAAATGCCAGGCTCTGTGTCTTCCTACAAGCGAGACTTCGTTTCAGGTAAACGCAGTCACTTTTCAGCTCAAACGAAGCTATATTGTACACGAAGCTCACACGTTTCTCGCTCTTAACTGAAACGCATTGGATGTTAGAGGGCCTGTGGTTTGTATCAGTTTCAGAAGCAGAGTTGAACTAGATATGGTCCGTGTGTGTAGGAAACACAGTTCTTTTGTTCTGAGCACTCTCACGTTTCCCGCCTTATTAGAGACTCTAGAAAGCAAGAGCGTGCTTCTTGCTCTAAAGCAGAGTGTGTTTCATGGATGAGAACTGTGCTGTGTGTTTCCCTTCAGAAACGGAGTTAAATGCCAGGCTCTGTGTCTTCCTACAAGCGAGACTTCGTTTCAGGTAAACGCAGTCACTTTTCAGCTCAAACGAAGCTATATTGTACACGAAGCTCACACGTTTCTCGCTCTTAACTGAAACGCATTGGATGTTAGAGGGCCTGTGGTTTGTATCAGTTTCAGAAGCAGAGTTGAACTAGATATGGTCCGTGTGTGTAGGAAACACAGTTCTTTTGTTCTGAGCACTCTCACGTTTCCCGCCTTATTAGAGACTCTAGAAAGCAAGAGCGTGCTTCTTGCTCTAAAGCAGAGTGTGTTTCATGGATGAGAACTGTGCTGTGTGTTTCCCTTCAGAAACGGAGTTAAATGCCAGGCTCTGTGTCTTCCTACAAGCGAGACTTCGTTTCAGGTAAACGCAGTCACTTTTCAGCTCAAACGAAGCTATATTGTACACGAAGCTCACACGTTTCTCGCTCTTAACTGAAACGCATTGGATGTTAGAGGGCCTGTGGTTTGTATCAGTTTCAGAAGCAGAGTTGAACTAGATATGGTCCGTGTGTGTAGGAAACACAGTTCTTTTGTTCTGAGCACTCTCACGTTTCCCGCCTTATTAGAGACTCTAGAAAGCAAGAGCGTGCTTCTTGCTCTAAAGCAGAGTGTGTTTCATGGATGAGAACTGTGCTGTGTGTTTCCCTTCAGAAACGGAGTTAAATGCCAGGCTCTGTGTCTTCCTACAAGCGAGACTTCGTTTCAGGTAAACGCAGTCACTTTTCAGCTCAAACGAAGCTATATTGTACACGAAGCTCACACGTTTCTCGCTCTTAACTGAAACGCATTGGATGTTAGAGGGCCTGTGGTTTGTATCAGTTTCAGAAGCAGAGTTGTACTAGATATGGTCCGTGTGTGTAGGAAACACAGTTCTTTTGTTCTGAGCACTCTCACGTTTCCCGCCTTATTAGAGACTCTAGAAAGAAAGAGCGTGCTTCTTGCTCTAAAGCAGAGTGTGTTTCATGGATGAGAACTGTGCTGTGTGTTTCCCTTCAGAAACGGAGTTAAATGCCAGGCTCTGTGTCTTCCTACAAGCGAGACTTCGTTTCAGGTAAACGCAGTCACTTTTCAGCTCAAACGAAGCTATATTGTACACGAAGCTCACACGTTTCTCGCTCTTAACTGAAACGCATTGGATGTTAGAGGGCCTGTGGTTTGTATCAGTTTCAGAAGCAGAGTTGAACTAGATATGGTCCGTGTGTGTAGGAAACACAGTTCTTTTGTTCTGAGCACTCTCACGTTTCCCGCCTTATTAGAGACTCTGGAAAGCAAGAGCGTGCTTCTTGCTCTAAAGCAGAGTGTGTTTCATGGATGAGAACTGTGCTGTGTGTTTCCCTTCAGAAACGGAGTTAAATGCCAGGCTCTGTGTCTTCCTACAAGAGAGACTTCGTTTCAGGTAAACGCAGTCACTTTTCAGCTCAAACGAAGCTATATTGTACACGAAGCTCACACGTTTCTCGCTCTTAACTGAAACGCATTGGATGTTAGAGGGCCTGTGGTTTGTATCAGTTTCAGAAGCAGAGTTGAACTAGATATGGTCCGTGTGTGTAGGAAACACAGTTCTTTTGTTCTGAGCACTCTCACGTTTCCCGCCTTATTAGAGACTCTAGAAAGCAAGAGCGTGCTTCTTGCTCTAAAGCAGAGTGTGTTTCATGGATGAGAACTGTGCTGTGTGTTTCCCTTCAGAAACGGAGTTAAATGCCAGGCTCTGTGTCTTCCTACAAGCGAGACTTCGTTTCAGGTAAACGCAGTCACTTTTCAGCTCAAACGAAGCTATATTGTACACGAAGCTCACACGTTTCTCGCTCTTAACTGAAACGCATTGGATGTTAGAGGGCCTGTGGTTTGTATCAGTTTCAGAAGCAGAGTTGAACTAGATATGGTCCGTGTGTGTAGGAAACACAGTTCTTTTGTTCTGAGCACTCTCACGTTTCCCGCCTTATTAGAGACTCTAGAAAGCAAGAGCGTGCTTCTTGCTCTAAAGCAGAGTGTGTTTCATGGATGAGAACTGTGCTGTGTGTTTCCCTTCAGAAACGGAGTTAAATGCCAGGCTCTGTGTCTTCCTACAAGCAAGACTTCGTTTCAGGTAAACGCAGTCACTTTTCAGCTCAAACGAAGCTATATTGTACACGAAGCTCACACGTTTCTCGCTCTTAACTGAAACGCATTGGATGTTAGAGGGCCTGTGGTTTGTATCAGTTTCAGAAGCAGAGTTGAAGTAGATATGGTCCGTGTGTGTAGGAAACACAGTTCTTTTGTTCTGAGCACTCTCACGTTTCCCGCCTTATTAGAGACTCTAGAAAGCAAGAGCGTGCTTCTTGCTCTAAAGCAGAGTGTGTTTCATGGATGAGAACTGTGCTGTGTGTTTCCCTTCAGAAACGGAGTTAAATGCCAGGCTCTGTGTCTTCCTACAAGCGAGACTTCGTTTCAGGTAAACGCAGTCACTTTTCAGCTCAAACGAAGCTATATTGTACACGAAGCTCACACGTTTCTCGCTCTTAACTGAAACGCATTGGATGTTAGAGGGCCTGTGGTTTGTATCAGTTTCAGAAGCAGAGTTGAACTAGATATGGTCCGTGTGTGTAGGAAACACAGTTCTTTTGTTCTGAGCACTCTCACGTTTCCCGCCTTATTAGAGACTCTAGAAAGCAAGAGCGTGCTTCTTGCTCTAAAGCAGAGTGTGTTTCATGGATGAGAACTGTGCTGTGTGTTTCCCTTCAGAAACGGAGTTAAATGCCAGGCTCTGTGTCTTCCTACAAGCGAGACTTCGTTTCAGGTAAACGCAGTCACTTTTCAGCTCAAACGAAGCTATATTGTACACGAAGCTCACACGTTTCTCGCTCTTAACTGAAACGCATTGGATGTTAGAGGGCCTGTGGTTTGTATCAGTTTCAGAAGCAGAGTTGAACTAGATATGGTCCGTGTGTGTAGGAAACACAGTTCTTTTGTTCTGAGCACTCTCACGTTTCCCGCCTTATTAGAGACTCTAGAAAGCAAGAGCGTGCTTCTTGCTCTAAAGCAGAGTGTGTTTCATGGATGAGAACTGTGCTGTGTGTTTCCCTTCAGAAACGGAGTTAAATGCCAGGCTCTGTGTCTTCCTACAAGCGAGACTTCGTTTCAGGTAAACGCAGTCACTTTTCAGCTCAAACGAAGCTATATTGTACACGAAGCTCACACGTTTCTCGCTCTTAACTGAAACGCATTGGATGTTAGAGGGCCTGTGGTTTGTATCAGTTTCAGAAGCAGAGTTGAACTAGATATGGTCCGTGTGTGTAGGAAACACAGTTCTTTTGTTCTGAGCACTCTCACGTTTCCCGCCTTATTAGAGACTCTAGAAAGAAAGAGCGTGCTTCTTGCTCTAAAGCAGAGTGTGTTTCATGGATGAGAACTGTGCTGTGTGTTTCCCTTCAGAAACGGAGTTAAATGCCAGGCTCTGTGTCTTCCTACAAGCGAGACTTCGTTTCAGGTAAACGCAGTCACTTTTCAGCTCAAACGAAGCTATATTGTACACGAAGCTCACACGTTTCTCGCTCTTAACTGAAACGCATTGGATGTTAGAGGGCCTGTGGTTTGTATCAGTTTCAGAAGCAGAGTTGAACTAGATATGGTCCGTGTGTGTAGGAAACACAGTTCTTTTGTTCTGAGCACTCTCACGTTTCCCGCCTTATTAGAGACTCTGGAAAGCAAGAGCGTGCTTCTTGCTCTAAAGCAGAGTGTGTTTCATGGATGAGAACTGTGCTGTGTGTTTCCCTTCAGAAACGGAGTTAAATGCCAGGCTCTGTGTCTTCCTACAAGCGAGACTTCGTTTCAGGTAAACGCAGTCACTTTTCAGCTCAAACGAAGCTATATTGTACACGAAGCTCACACGTTTCTCGCTCTTAACTGAAACGCATTGGATGTTAGAGGGCCTGTGGTTTGTATCAGTTTCAGAAGCAGAGTTGAACTAGATATGGTCCGTGTGTGTAGGAAACACAGTTCTTTTGTTCTGAGCACTCTCACGTTTCCCGCCTTATTAGAGACTCTAGAAAGCAAGAGCGTGCTTCTTGCTCTAAAGCAGAGTGTGTTTCATGGATGAGAACTGTGCTGTGTGTTTCCCTTCAGAAACGGAGTTAAATGCCAGGCTCTGTGTCTTCCTACAAGCGAGACTTCGTTTCAGGTAAACGCAGTCACTTTTCAGCTCAAACGAAGCTATATTGTACACGAAGCTCACACGTTTCTCGCTCTTAACTGAAACGCATTGGATGTTAGAGGGCCTGTGGTTTGTATCAGTTTCAGAAGCAGAGTTGAAGTAGATATGGTCCGTGTGTGTAGGAAACACAGTTCTTTTGTTCTGAGCACTCTCACGTTTCCCGCCTTATTAGAGACTCTAGAAAGCAAGAGCGTGCTTCTTGCTCTAAAGCAGAGTGTGTTTCATGGATGAGAACTGTGCTGTGTGTTTCCCTTCAGAAACGGAGTTAAATGCCAGGCTCTGTGTCTTCCTACAAGCGAGACTTCGTTTCAGGTAAACGCAGTCACTTTTCAGCTCAAACGAAGCTATATTGTACACGAAGCTCACACGTTTCTCGCTCTTAACTGAAACGCATTGGATGTTAGAGGGCCTGTGGTTTGTATCAGTTTCAGAAGCAGAGTTGAACTAGATATGGTCCGTGTGTGTAGGAAACACAGTTCTTTTGTTCTGAGCACTCTCACGTTTCCCGCCTTATTAGAGACTCTAGAAAGCAAGAGCGTGCTTCTTGCTCTAAAGCAGAGTGTGTTTCATGGATGAGAACTGTGCTGTGTGTTTCCCTTCAGAAACGGAGTTAAATGCCAGGCTCTGTGTCTTCCTACAAGCGAGACTTCGTTTCAGGTAAACGCAGTCACTTTTCAGCTCAAACGAAGCTATATTGTACACGAAGCTCACACGTTTCTCGCTCTTAACTGAAACGCATTGGATGTTAGAGGGCCTGTGGTTTGTATCAGTTTCAGAAGCAGAGTTGAACTAGATATGGTCCGTGTGTGTAGGAAACACAGTTCTTTTGTTCTGAGCACTCTCACGTTTCCCGCCTTATTAGAGACTCTAGAAAGCAAGAGCGTGCTTCTTGCTCTAAAGCAGAGTGTGTTTCATGGATGAGAACTGTGCTGTGTGTTTCCCTTCAGAAACGGAGTTAAATGCCAGGCTCTGTGTCTTCCTACAAGCGAGACTTCGTTTCAGGTAAACGCAGTCACTTTTCAGCTCAAACGAAGCTATATTGTACACGAAGCTCACACGTTTCTCGCTCTTAACTGAAACGCATTGGATGTTAGAGGGCCTGTGGTTTGTATCAGTTTCAGAAGCAGAGTTGAACTAGATATGGTCCGTGTGTGTAGGAAACACAGTTCTTTTGTTCTGAGCACTCTCACGTTTCCCGCCTTATTAGAGACTCTGGAAAGCAAGAGCGTGCTTCTTGCTCTAAAGCAGAGTGTGTTTCATGGATGAGAACTGTGCTGTGTGTTTCCCTTCAGAAACGGAGTTAAATGCCAGGCTCTGTGTCTTCCTACAAGCGAGACTTCGTTTCAGGTAAACGCAGTCACTTTTCAGCTCAAACGAAGCTATATTGTACACGAAGCTCACACGTTTCTCGCTCTTAACTGAAACGCATTGGATGTTAGAGGGCCTGTGGTTTGTATCAGTTTCAGAAGCAGAGTTGAACTAGATATGGTCCGTGTGTGTAGGAAACACAGTTCTTTTGTTCTGAGCACTCTCACGTTTCCCGCCTTATTAGAGACTCTAGAAAGCAAGAGCGTGCTTCTTGCTCTAAAGCAGAGTGTGTTTCATGGATGAGAACTGTGCTGTGTGTTTCCCTTCAGAAACGGAGTTAAATGCCAGGCTCTGTGTCTTCCTACAAGCGAGACTTCGTTTCAGGTAAACGCAGTCACTTTTCAGCTCAAACGAAGCTATATTGTACACGAAGCTCACACGTTTCTCGCTCTTAACTGAAACGCATTGGATGTTAGAGGGCCTGTGGTTTGTATCAGTTTCAGAAGCAGAGTTGAACTAGATATGGTCCGTGTGTGTAGGAAACACAGTTCTTTTGTTCTGAGCACTCTCACGTTTCCCGCCTTATTAGAGACTCTAGAAAGCAAGAGCGTGCTTCTTGCTCTAAAGCAGAGTGTGTTTCATGGATGAGAACTGTGCTGTGTGTTTCCCTTCAGAAACGGAGTTAAATGCCAGGCTCTGTGTCTTCCTACAAGCGAGACTTCGTTTCAGGTAAACGCAGTCACTTTTCAGCTCAAACGAAGCTATATTGTACACGAAGCTCACACGTTTCTCGCTCTTAACTGAAACGCATTGGATGTTAGAGGGCCTGTGGTTTGTATCAGTTTCAGAAGCAGAGTTGAACTAGATATGGTCCGTGTGTGTAGGAAACACAGTTCTTTTGTTCTGAGCACTCTCACGTTTCCCGCCTTATTAGAGACTCTAGAAAGCAAGAGCGTGCTTCTTGCTCTAAAGCAGAGTGTGTTTCATGGATGAGAACTGTGCTGTGTGTTTCCCTTCAGAAACGGAGTTAAATGCCAGGCTCTGTGTCTTCCTACAAGCGAGACTTCGTTTCAGGTAAACGCAGTCACTTTTCAGCTCAAACGAAGCTATATTGTACACGAAGCTCACACGTTTCTCGCTCTTAACTGAAACGCATTGGATGTTAGAGGGCCTGTGGTTTGTATCAGTTTCAGAAGCAGAGTTGAACTAGATATGGTCCGTGTGTGTAGGCAACACAGTTCTTTTGTTCTGAGCACTCTCACGTTTCCCGCCTTATTAGAGACTCTAGAAAGCAAGAGCGTGCTTCTTGCTCTAAAGCAGAGTGTGTTTCATGGATGAGAACTGTGCTGTGTGTTTCCCTTCAGAAACGGAGTTAAATGCCAGGCTCTGTGTCTTCCTACAAGCGAGACTTCGTTTCAGGTAAACGCAGTCACTTTTCAGCTCAAACGAAGCTATATTGTACACGAAGCTCACACGTTTCTCGCTCTTAACTGAAACGCATTGGATGTTAGAGGGCCTGTGGTTTGTATCAGTTTCAGAAGCAGAGTTGAACTAGATATGGTCCGTGTGTGTAGGCAACACAGTTCTTTTGTTCTGAGCACTCTCACGTTTCCCGCCTTATTAGAGACTCTGGAAAGCAAGAGCGTGCTTCTTGCTCTAAAGCAGAGTGTGTTTCATGGATGAGAACTGTGCTGTGTGTTTCCCTTCAGAAACGGAGTTAAATGCCAGGCTCTGTGTCTTCCTACAAGCGAGACTTCGTTTCAGGTAAACGCAGTCACTTTTCAGCTCAAACGAAGCTATATTGTACACGAAGCTCACACGTTTCTCGCTCTTAACTGAAACGCATTGGATGTTAGAGGGCCTGTGGTTTGTATCAGTTTCAGAAGCAGAGTTGAACTAGATATGGTCCGTGTGTGTAGGAAACACAGTTCTTTTGTTCTGAGCACTCTCACGTTTCCCGCCTTATTAGAGACTCTAGAAAGCAAGAGCGTGCTTCTTGCTCTAAAGCAGAGTGTGTTTCATGGATGAGAACTGTGCTGTGTGTTTCCCTTCAGAAACGGAGTTAAATGCCAGGCTCTGTGTCTTCCTACAAGCGAGACTTCGTTTCAGGTAAACGCAGTCACTTTTCAGCTCAAACGAAGCTATATTGTACACGAAGCTCACACGTTTCTCGCTCTTAACTGAAACGCATTGGATGTTAGAGGGCCTGTGGTTTGTATCAGTTTCAGAAGCAGAGTTGAACTAGATATGGTCCGTGTGTGTAGGAAACACAGTTCTTTTGTTCTGAGCACTCTCACGTTTCCCGCCTTATTAGAGACTCTAGAAAGCAAGAGCGTGCTTCTTGCTCTAAAGCAGAGTGTGTTTCATGGATGAGAACTGTGCTGTGTGTTTCCCTTCAGAAACGGAGTTAAATGCCAGGCTCTGTGTCTTCCTACAAGCGAGACTTCGTTTCAGGTAAACGCAGTCACTTTTCAGCTCAAACGAAGCTATATTGTACACGAAGCTCACACGTTTCTCGCTCTTAACTGAAACGCATTGGATGTTAGAGGGCCTGTGGTTTGTATCAGTTTCAGAAGCAGAGTTGAACTAGATATGGTCCGTGTGTGTAGGAAACACAGTTCTTTTGTTCTGAGCACTCTCACGTTTCCCGCCTTATTAGAGACTCTAGAAAGCAAGAGCGTGCTTCTTGCTCTAAAGCAGAGTGTGTTTCATGGATGAGAACTGTGCTGTGTGTTTCCCTTCAGAAACGGAGTTAAATGCCAGGCTCTGTGTCTTCCTACAAGCGAGACTTCGTTTCAGGTAAACGCAGTCACTTTTCAGCTCAAACGAAGCTATATTGTACACGAAGCTCACACGTTTCTCGCTCTTAACTGAAACGCATTGGATGTTAGAGGGCCTGTGGTTTGTATCAGTTTCAGAAGCAGAGTTGAACTAGATATGGTCCGTGTGTGTAGGAAACACAGTTCTTTTGTTCTGAGCACTCTCACGTTTCCCGCCTTATTAGAGACTCTGGAAAGCAAGAGCGTGCTTCTTGCTCTAAAGCAGAGTGTGTTTCATGGATGAGAACTGTGCTGTGTGTTTCCCTTCAGAAACGGAGTTAAATGCCAGGCTCTGTGTCTTCCTACAAGCGAGACTTCGTTTCAGGTAAACGCAGTCACTTTTCAGCTCAAACGAAGCTATATTGTACACGAAGCTCACACGTTTCTCGCTCTTAACTGAAACGCATTGGATGTTAGAGGGCCTGTGGTTTGTATCAGTTTCAGAAGCAGAGTTGAACTAGATATGGTCCGTGTGTGTAGGAAACACAGTTCTTTTGTTCTGAGCACTCTCACGTTTCCCGCCTTATTAGAGACTCTGGAAAGCAAGAGCGTGCTTCTTGCTCTAAAGCAGAGTGTGTTTCATGGATGAGAACTGTGCTGTGTGTTTCCCTTCAGAAACGGAGTTAAATGCCAGGCTCTGTGTCTTCCTACAAGCAAGACTTCGTTTCAGGTAAACGCAGTCACTTTTCAGCTCAAACGAAGCTATATTGTACACGAAGCTCACACGTTTCTCGCTCTTAACTGAAACGCATTGGATGTTAGAGGGCCTGTGGTTTGTATCAGTTTCAGAAGCAGAGTTGAACTAGATATGGTCCGTGTGTGTAGGAAACACAGTTCTTTTGTTCTGAGCACTCTCACGTTTCCCGCCTTATTAGAGACTCTAGAAAGCAAGAGCGTGCTTCTTGCTCTAAAGCAGAGTGTGTTTCATGGATGAGAACTGTGCTGTGTGTTTCCCTTCAGAAACGGAGTTAAATGCCAGGCTCTGTGTCTTCCTACAAGCGAGACTTCGTTTCAGGTAAACGCAGTCACTTTTCAGCTCAAACGAAGCTATATTGTACACGAAGCTCACACGTTTCTCGCTCTTAACTGAAACGCATTGGATGTTAGAGGGCCTGTGGTTTGTATCAGTTTCAGAAGCAGAGTTGAACTAGATATGGTCCGTGTGTGTAGGAAACACAGTTCTTTTGTTCTGAGCACTCTCACGTTTCCCGCCTTATTAGAGACTCTGGAAAGCAAGAGCGTGCTTCTTGCTCTAAAGCAGAGTGTGTTTCATGGATGAGAACTGTGCTGTGTGTTTCCCTTCAGAAACGGAGTTAAATGCCAGGCTCTGTGTCTTCCTACAAGCGAGACTTCGTTTCAGGTAAACGCAGTCACTTTTCAGCTCAAACGAAGCTATATTGTACACGAAGCTCACACGTTTCTCGCTCTTAACTGAAACGCATTGGATGTTAGAGGGCCTGTGGTTTGTATCAGTTTCAGAAGCAGAGTTGAACTAGATATGGTCCGTGTGTGTAGGAAACACAGTTCTTTTGTTCTGAGCACTCTCACGTTTCCCGCCTTATTAGAGACTCTGGAAAGCAAGAGCGTGCTTCTTGCTCTAAAGCAGAGTGTGTTTCATGGATGAGAACTGTGCTGTGTGTTTCCCTTCAGAAACGGAGTTAAATGCCAGGCTCTGTGTCTTCCTACAAGAGAGACTTCGTTTCAGGTAAACGCAGTCACTTTTCAGCTCAAACGAAGCTATATTGTACACGAAGCTCACACGTTTCTCGCTCTTAACTGAAACGCATTGGATGTTAGAGGGCCTGTGGTTTGTATCAGTTTCAGAAGCAGAGTTGAACTAGATATGGTCCGTGTGTGTAGGAAACACAGTTCTTTTGTTCTGAGCACTCTCACGTTTCCCGCCTTATTAGAGACTCTAGAAAGCAAGAGCGTGCTTCTTGCTCTAAAGCAGAGTGTGTTTCATGGATGAGAACTGTGCTGTGTGTTTCCCTTCAGAAACGGAGTTAAATGCCAGGCTCTGTGTCTTCCTACAAGCGAGACTTCGTTTCAGGTAAACGCAGTCACTTTTCAGCTCAAACGAAGCTATATTGTACACGAAGCTCACACGTTTCTCGCTCTTAACTGAAACGCATTGGATGTTAGAGGGCCTGTGGTTTGTATCAGTTTCAGAAGCAGAGTTGAACTAGATATGGTCCGTGTGTGTAGGAAACACAGTTCTTTTGTTCTGAGCACTCTCACGTTTCCCGCCTTATTAGAGACTCTAGAAAGCAAGAGCGTGCTTCTTGCTCTAAAGCAGAGTGTGTTTCATGGATGAGAACTGTGCTGTGTGTTTCCCTTCAGAAACGGAGTTAAATGCCAGGCTCTGTGTCTTCCTACAAGCGAGACTTCGTTTCAGGTAAACGCAGTCACTTTTCAGCTCAAACGAAGCTATATTGTACACGAAGCTCACACGTTTCTCGCTCTTAACTGAAACGCATTGGATGTTAGAGGGCCTGTGGTTTGTATCAGTTTCAGAAGCAGAGTTGAACTAGATATGGTCCGTGTGTGTAGGAAACACAGTTCTTTTGTTCTGAGCACTCTCACGTTTCCCGCCTTATTAGAGACTCTAGAAAGCAAGAGCGTGCTTCTTGCTCTAAAGCAGAGTGTGTTTCATGGATGAGAACTGTGCTGTGTGTTTCCCTTCAGAAACGGAGTTAAATGCCAGGCTCTGTGTCTTCCTACAAGCGAGACTTCGTTTCAGGTAAACGCAGTCACTTTTCAGCTCAAACGAAGCTATATTGTACACGAAGCTCACACGTTTCTCGCTCTTAACTGAAACGCATTGGATGTTAGAGGGCCTGTGGTTTGTATCAGTTTCAGAAGCAGAGTTGAACTAGATATGGTCCGTGTGTGTAGGAAACACAGTTCTTTTGTTCTGAGCACTCTCACGTTTCCCGCCTTATTAGAGACTCTAGAAAGCAAGAGCGTGCTTCTTGCTCTAAAGCAGAGTGTGTTTCATGGATGAGAACTGTGCTGTGTGTTTCCCTTCAGAAACGGAGTTAAATGCCAGGCTCTGTGTCTTCCTACAAGCGAGACTTCGTTTCAGGTAAACGCAGTCACTTTTCAGCTCAAACGAAGCTATATTGTACACGAAGCTCACACGTTTCTCGCTCTTAACTGAAACGCATTGGATGTTAGAGGGCCTGTGGTTTGTATCAGTTTCAGAAGCAGAGTTGAACTAGATATGGTCCGTGTGTGTAGGAAACACAGTTCTTTTGTTCTGAGCACTCTCACGTTTCCCGCCTTATTAGAGACTCTAGAAAGCAAGAGCGTGCTTCTTGCTCTAAAGCAGAGTGTGTTTCATGGATGAGAACTGTGCTGTGTGTTTCCCTTCAGAAACGGAGTTAAATGCCAGGCTCTGTGTCTTCCTACAAGCGAGACTTCGTTTCAGGTAAACGCAGTCACTTTTCAGCTCAAACGAAGCTATATTGTACACGAAGCTCACACGTTTCTCGCTCTTAACTGAAACGCATTGGATGTTAGAGGGCCTGTGGTTTGTATCAGTTTCAGAAGCAGAGTTGAACTAGATATGGTCCGTGTGTGTAGGAAACACAGTTCTTTTGTTCTGAGCACTCTCACGTTTCCCGCCTTATTAGAGACTCTAGAAAGCAAGAGCGTGCTTCTTGCTCTAAAGCAGAGTGTGTTTCATGGATGAGAACTGTGCTGTGTGTTTCCCTTCAGAAACGGAGTTAAATGCCAGGCTCTGTGTCTTCCTACAAGCGAGACTTCGTTTCAGGTAAACGCAGTCACTTTTCAGCTCAAACGAAGCTATATTGTACACGAAGCTCACACGTTTCTCGCTCTTAACTGAAACGCATTGGATGTTAGAGGGCCTGTGGTTTGTATCAGTTTCAGAAGCAGAGTTGAACTAGATATGGTCCGTGTGTGTAGGAAACACAGTTCTTTTGTTCTGAGCACTCTCACGTTTCCCGCCTTATTAGAGACTCTAGAAAGCAAGAGCGTGCTTCTTGCTCTAAAGCAGAGTGTGTTTCATGGATGAGAACTGTGCTGTGTGTTTCCCTTCAGAAACGGAGTTAAATGCCAGGCTCTGTGTCTTCCTACAAGCGAGACTTCGTTTCAGGTAAACGCAGTCACTTTTCAGCTCAAACGAAGCTATATTGTACACGAAGCTCACACGTTTCTCGCTCTTAACTGAAACGCATTGGATGTTAGAGGGCCTGTGGTTTGTATCAGTTTCAGAAGCAGAGTTGAACTAGATATGGTCCGTGTGTGTAGGAAACACAGTTCTTTTGTTCTGAGCACTCTCACGTTTCCCGCCTTATTAGAGACTCTAGAAAGCAAGAGCGTGCTTCTTGCTCTAAAGCAGAGTGTGTTTCATGGATGAGAACTGTGCTGTGTGTTTCCCTTCAGAAACGGAGTTAAATGCCAGGCTCTGTGTCTTCCTACAAGCGAGACTTCGTTTCAGGTAAACGCAGTCACTTTTCAGCTCAAACGAAGCTATATTGTACACGAAGCTCACACGTTTCTCGCTCTTAACTGAAACGCATTGGATGTTAGAGGGCCTGTGGTTTGTATCAGTTTCAGAAGCAGAGTTGAACTAGATATGGTCCGTGTGTGTAGGAAACACAGTTCTTTTGTTCTGAGCACTCTCACGTTTCCCGCCTTATTAGAGACTCTAGAAAGCAAGAGCGTGCTTCTTGCTCTAAAGCAGAGTGTGTTTCATGGATGAGAACTGTGCTGTGTGTTTCCCTTCAGAAACGGAGTTAAATGCCAGGCTCTGTGTCTTCCTACAAGCGAGACTTCGTTTCAGGTAAACGCAGTCACTTTTCAGCTCAAACGAAGCTATATTGTACACGAAGCTCACACGTTTCTCGCTCTTAACTGAAACGCATTGGATGTTAGAGGGCCTGTGGTTTGTATCAGTTTCAGAAGCAGAGTTGAACTAGATATGGTCCGTGTGTGTAGGAAACACAGTTCTTTTGTTCTGAGCACTCTCACGTTTCCCGCCTTATTAGAGACTCTAGAAAGCAAGAGCGTGCTTCTTGCTCTAAAGCAGAGTGTGTTTCATGGATGAGAACTGTGCTGTGTGTTTCCCTTCAGAAACGGAGTTAAATGCCAGGCTCTGTGTCTTCCTACAAGCGAGACTTCGTTTCAGGTAAACGCAGTCACTTTTCAGCTCAAACGAAGCTATATTGTACACGAAGCTCACACGTTTCTCGCTCTTAACTGAAACGCATTGGATGTTAGAGGGCCTGTGGTTTGTATCAGTTTCAGAAGCAGAGTTGAACTAGATATGGTCCGTGTGTGTAGGAAACACAGTTCTTTTGTTCTGAGCACTCTCACGTTTCCCGCCTTATTAGAGACTCTAGAAAGCAAGAGCGTGCTTCTTGCTCTAAAGCAGAGTGTGTTTCATGGATGAGAACTGTGCTGTGTGTTTCCCTTCAGAAACGGAGTTAAATGCCAGGCTCTGTGTCTTCCTACAAGCGAGACTTCGTTTCCGGTAAACGCAGTCACTTTTCAGCTCAAACGAAGCTATATTGTACACGAAGCTCACACGTTTCTCGCTCTTAACTGAAACGCATTGGATGTTAGAGGGCCTGTGGTTTGTATCAGTTTCAGAAGCAGAGTTGAACTAGATATGGTCCGTGTGTGTAGGAAACACAGTTCTTTTGTTCTGAGCACTCTCACGTTTCCCGCCTTATTAGAGACTCTAGAAAGCAAGAGCGTGCTTCTTGCTCTAAAGCAGAGTGTGTTTCATGGATGAGAACTGTGCTGTGTGTTTCCCTTCAGAAACGGAGTTAAATGCCAGGCTCTGTGTCTTCCTACAAGCGAGACTTCGTTTCAGGTAAACGCAGTCACTTTTCAGCTCAAACGAAGCTATATTGTACACGAAGCTCACACGTTTCTCGCTCTTAACTGAAACGCATTGGATGTTAGAGGGCCTGTGGTTTGTATCAGTTTCAGAAGCAGAGTTGAACTAGATATGGTCCGTGTGTGTAGGAAACACAGTTCTTTTGTTCTGAGCACTCTCACGTTTCCCGCCTTATTAGAGACTCTAGAAAGCAAGAGCGTGCTTCTTGCTCTAAAGCAGAGTGTGTTTCATGGATGAGAACTGTGCTGTGTGTTTCCCTTCAGAAACGGAGTTAAATGCCAGGCTCTGTGTCTTCCTACAAGCGAGACTTCGTTTCAGGTAAACGCAGTCACTTTTCAGCTCAAACGAAGCTATATTGTACACGAAGCTCACACGTTTCTCGCTCTTAACTGAAACGCATTGGATGTTAGAGGGCCTGTGGTTTGTATCAGTTTCAGAAGCAGAGTTGAACTAGATATGGTCCGTGTGTGTAGGAAACACAGTTCTTTTGTTCTGAGCACTCTCACGTTTCCCGCCTTATTAGAGACTCTAGAAAGCAAGAGCGTGCTTCTTGCTCTAAAGCAGAGTGTGTTTCATGGATGAGAACTGTGCTGTGTGTTTCCCTTCAGAAACGGAGTTAAATGCCAGGCTCTGTGTCTTCCTACAAGCGAGACTTCGTTTCAGGTAAACGCAGTCACTTTTCAGCTCAAACGAAGCTATATTGTACACGAAGCTCACACGTTTCTCGCTCTTAACTGAAACGCATTGGATGTTAGAGGGCCTGTGGTTTGTATCAGTTTCAGAAGCAGAGTTGAACTA